>PVJC01018170.1:0-31637 GCA_004026665.1 Murina feae | reverse complement strand
CCAGCCCGGCTTGGGCAAGGACTGTGGTGGTGGTGGTGGTGGTGGGGGGGCGGTGAGGGTGAGGGTGAGGGAGTTACTGATCTCAATATATATATATATATATATATATATATATATATATATATATATATATATATCTGGGCATATCTAAGAAAAGAAGAATGCCGTGGATGTGTGTGTGTTGGGGGGTGGGTGGGGGGTTGGAAAAGCGCTTAGTCTGCCATTTCCAGAGAGAACTAGCATACTGAATAGCTACGATCAGTGTTTTTAGATTAAACCGTCTCGTTAAGTTTTAAAGAAACTTTGTATGGATAAGTTCTCTAAAAGCCAGAGCGTTGGTTATTTAAAACAGGAGGAAGGTTGGTGCGGTGACAGTCAGCCCTAGTGGGCTGGGAAGGCAGTGGACCCTGCGGTTAGGAACCAGAGAGACCCAGCTTTTTACCAGAAAATGTGGGTCTGTAAGTCAGCCCCATTTATTATCAGCCTTAATAAGCTCCCTGCAGCAGACGGGGAGCTTCTGGGCTGTGCTGTATGTTACTCATTCCGCTGGGCTTGTTGGTAAAGAATTACTTGGTCTCCGGGTGTGCAAAGATTAACTTGCTGAGGCCCCTTTAAAATATATTCATTCTGTGCCTTATTTAATCCAGATGCACAATAAGCCATTTGCTGCTTCATTGTTGGTTTACATTTTTTGAAAAGGCGACCGGTGTAACCTGTGGAATTTGAAATGCAAATAAAAGCCTGTGGGAGTTGAGGCAGAACAAATCGGCGTTTATAAAGTGAAAAAGATTTAATGTCTTTGAAATCATTGCAGAGGAAAAAAAAAACTGGGGAGAGGGGGAGTCAATTTTCAGGGAGTGAATTGTGACGTCAGGTCTTTTTGGAAAAGATATTTTTAAGGTCTGAAACCCGGGTATGTAAAGTGCTTACAGGAAAAACAGATTACAAGATTAACATCTGTTAACATGATCATTTATCTCCAGCCAAAAATAGGTCACTTCTTAAGGAAACACGATTGCTGGCGCAGGCTTAAATAAAATTAAAAGAATGAATTCTTAAATTAGGACCTGCGTTTTTTATAATCTGACCTATGAAAAAACATTTTTTAATTTCGAGATCAGGGAAAGGTCAGAGTTCCCTTTGAATGTTGAGAACAGCTCTTCACCCTGCGTCCACCCCTCCCGGAGGACCCCCCCCCCCCTTTCTCCTTACTCTAAGCTCTCCGCCCCCTCCGGGGATTGCTAATTTCCCTTTTCATCCATTGTGAAAGTACAAAATATACTTAAGTGGATATTGTCTGATGCCCCCCTCGTTAAAGAAGGAACACTCTCCCCACAGATGGCTAACTTTCAGAGTTCTGCTGTTCTTTTACCATTAAATGAAATGGGGGTGGGGTGGGGGTGGGTGGGAAGGAAACAGCCTTGTAAAGTTTCCCTGCCCCCTGAGTGAGAGTGACGGCTCTGTTGGCCAATCCGTAGTGGCTTTTTCCATCCCGGAGGTAATTTGGGGTGTGAGTGTGTGTGCCCGCGCGCGCGTGCATGCGCCCATGTGTCTGCACACTGTTAAGTCCCACTTAGCCCCGCGCATACGCAGGCTCCTGATTTACACAGCTGTGTGCTGTAGACGTGGGCACACTTTTATTCTAGTCTGTGCAGCTAAATGGGCACACTGCAGTTCAAATGAAGACCCTGCCTCCTCTGAGTGTCCTTCTGTAAAGAATGGACGTAAGAGGCGCTTTCGGATTCCAGTCGAAACCTGGAGAAGGGGAAAGAAAAGAGGAGTGATGTGATTATGCTTCTCAACAACTGGGGGATCGGCTCCTTCGGTCTCGTTCCCACGCGGCAGGCGCGCCCCAGCGCCCTTGGGGTGCGGGTGATGGAGCCCACTCGCCAGGCTCAAAGTGCAGAGAACGAGAATTGTTGAAACTGCTGTTAACTCCGCACTGAAATGAAGGCAGCATGTACCTTTCGACTTCAAATTTTATTTCTGGAAGTTGATCCTCAGTCCTTGGCAAATTCTAGAATGTGACCTGCTCACGGTCGGTGAAAGTTCCGTGGATCGCCGCGTTAGGAGTGCGGAGCACGGGCGATGGGCGCATTCACGGGCGGAGCGCGTCACGGGCCGCCCCACGCTGCGTATGGGCATGAGCTGGCACCAGCTTCCCTGGGAATGTTGGTAGTGATGTGTGTGGAAGCGTGTGGAGCAGACCTGGCCTGGCAGCATCTGTCACTGTTGGAGTTGCTGGGCTGCCTCCCTCCCGGACGGATGGTGATGATGCAGTGCAGGGGTTAAGGACCCATGTGTGCCCCTTCCCTGCCCAGAGACCCCTGCTGGGAGAGTCCCTGGGAGAGACCCGTGTCCCGGCTGCCGGGCCGGACCGGGGTCACCCCGAGGGCCTACGGGCGACCCCAGGCGACCTTTGTTCTCCCCCTGCAGGAGCCTAACTCGGTGAAGGCGGTGTCCGGCCCAGCGCCTCCGACTCGGGCCATTTCCGCCCCCCAAGGCGGAGCTGGATCCGATTCTGCCTGCCGCCCTCCCAGCGAGCTCGCCGGTTGAGGAATGGGCAGCAGGGGGAGGTGGCGCTGGATTAAATCATTCCTATTTCGGTGTCTCTAAGCCTTTCGGCGCTGGGTCCCGGGCGCCGGGGGGAGGCTGGGGGCGGGGGGATCTACCTGCCCGCCCCGGGGGCGGGGGCGGCTTGTTGCTGGGCTTCCTGGGGGCGGGCCGTGGGCGGGGCGGCTGGGGCCGAGTGGGGGAGGGCCCGGCCCGCGCCCCCGCCCCCGGCGCCCGCCCCCCGCCCCCCGCCCCCGTCATGCGGAGCGGACGTCACACGCCTGCACTGTAACCCAAGAAGTGAAAGAGACGGGGACCCACGGCCCAACTTCGCACCGTAACAAAGACGGGGGTCCGTGCGGGTCGGAGGGGGACCCGCTGGGGAGGGAGAGGGCTGGAGGGCGGGGGGAGCGGCAGGGGTAAGGGAGTGGGACGGCTGGGGAGAGGGGGCCTGCGGGGGCGGGGTGGGGGTCTTGGCGGGGCTGGGGAGTCGAGGCCAGACCCGGCTCGGGGTCCGTTGTGGGGGCGGGCGGGCGGGGGTCTGCGCCAGGCCCGGGGGTTCGCGCGGCTTCAGGGACCGCGCTCCGGGGCCCAGGCGCCAGGGAGACCAGGTAATTGGTTTCTATTTTAAACTTCACTTTGTTCTGGCGGAGGTGGGGCGGTGGGAAAGGCGTGGCCCCCAGGACGATTACATAAGTGTTCACACCTGATTTGGTCGGGGGCCTGGGACCCCGCTCAGCTTTGGGTGGGAGGTGCTGAGGCTCCCCGGCCCGGGCACCCGGCGAGGGGCGGTCGCGCGTGGGTGTGTGTCCTGCCGGGCGACCTGACCCAGCTGGGCGCGGGAAGCTGGGGGCACCGGGACCGCCTTGGAAGCCCAGATGTGCCCGTGGGCGTGGGCCGAGCCTGCCCGCGGGGTCCACCGCGTAACAAAGGGCAGGGCTTCGGGACCCTGGGCCGCGCACGGTGCTGACCCAACAGCAAGTCACAAAAGGAACTTTAGACAGTGGTCTTAATTAAACATTAGTTTCCCCCGTGAACCTGCCATGAAGTCTCCAGTCCTGATTAAAGATGATTTAAAAATGGATGTATCTTCACGCCGTGGCTGGGTAGTAAATACCCTTAAAGAACTGACCAACGTCGAAGCAGGGCTGGCTTTTCCCCCAACAGGATCTTCTCCAGATAATTTTCCAGGCCGCCCCATGAATATGATTGGGGTATTTTGGTTGAGGAATGTAAGTGCTACTTTAAGGAAGGAGGCATGTGTGCTATTCAATAGGCGACTTTCTCCTGCCGCGTAAAAAGCTCATTTTATCATTTGTTTGTTCCTCCTTCATTTTCTCTCGCATTCTTTGTGGCATGGAAATCACTTGTTATTTATATTTACACAGACCAGCCAGAATTAAACATGCCACATACCACATGCTACTGCTGCGTGTGAATGGGAGAGTTTCCCCCTCTTGGTAAAACTGGAGAGAGTTGAGCGGAGCTGGGGGTGGTGCCTGGGTCTGGGAGTTGGATTACAGGGAGGACATCTTTGGTTTCACAAGAGAGACGGCCATGCCATCTTGAATGGGCCCTGGGAGAAACTGAGCTCTGAGCAAGGCTCAAGTCTTTTGGTAATGGAATTAGAATGTGGATGTGCTGAGATGCAATCAGCGTGTCTCACATTTTTCTTAGTTCATTTCTAGGACTTTGTTTTCTTAAACTTGCTAATTTGCATACCCTGAAACATCCAGGGCACTTTAACATTCTAAACAAATAATAATCCCCCGGGCGTGTGATAGAGCTAACCAGGAGGCCTGGGAATGCCTCTAGGAAGTGAAACCAAACAGCTAAATGCATATTTGGTAGGGACAGGATTCAGCAGTCCAAAGGCAGGCGTTTTGCTTATTTTTGTTTCTGAGTCATCTTCCCAAAGACTTACTGTACTGAAAATGTACTGGCTCCAGAACTTTAACGTTGGAATGTGTCACTGATGATCTGGGAATACTTTATACGACAGGAGTTAATCCCACTTATTTGTAAACAACTTTTAAAGTTGCCTGACTCATTTAGAGATTAATCAGTCCGAAGGCCCACGTTTCTAACTTTACAAGATGTCCCAGAAACCAGCCTTCAGTGGATAGAATAAGCGGCGGCTGTGGAAAGAGGTCAATGTTGAAAGCATGTTGTCTCCACTTCTGCAAATTCAGTTTCGCCTTTATTTACCTTCCTTGTTCCTACTTTTGGATATTTGAGTCTTGTAGGGAAAGCATTTGATGTTACGATTAACTGAACAAGGAAAGGAGGCTTCTTAAAAAGAATGCCTCCAAATGAGGTGTCCTTTAACAGATGGTTTTTGGCCTTACCAAATAAGGGAAAATGATAATGTGACCTGCAAATTCAAGTAGGGCTTAGTCATGGATTGTTCTTGAAAAACCAGTACTCAATTTATGGGGTTGTTGTGGATTCTTATTTATTTGATTTCAGGATACATATTGCTCTTCTTTATATTTTATCAGAAGGAATCTTTTTAAAATTGGGAGGGAGTGGCTGTAAGTCTGACTGGAGGTTATGTTTAGAGTTTCAGCGGCATTATACCTTAATGCCATGGAAATAGGAAACTGAAATATAAGCTGATTACGTTCAGCAGGAAGGAGCTTGTCCAAACCAGTGCGCTTTCCTGATATAATATACTTGTTTTAAATGTTTGGGACAGTACTCTGTTTTGGTTTTTATTCTACTTTCATTGGAGAAAAGGGCGTGTGTTAATTATATAATTAAAGTGACATTTTGCTTATAGTGTAACTGGATTTCTGAGTGAATAAGGCTTCTCTATTGCACGAGAAGGAAACAAACAACTTTCTCATTGGCACTCGAAGGCCAGTTCAGCTGGAGACATCTACACTAGGTGACAGGCTTAGATTTAAGCAGAAGTCATAGAACTAATGGAAGAAAGCAGAGGAATGTTAAATTTATTTGATGAGATATTTGCATTGTAAATGCTTAAATGTAGAAGTAGCATTTCTTCTTCAAAGGCAGACATCTTACTGTTGTAAATGTGTAAACATTTACAGGAGTAAATGTGTATAGAGCTAATCTGACACAATTAGTCCTTTTAAAAATGCATCTCTTGGCTGTCCGGAGCCCTCCTCCTCAAGAGTCCTGGAGGCTGTGGGAGAGTCTGATGGGCCCTCCTCTTAGTGAATATAGTCCAGAGAATACCTTTGGGTCCTGGGGGTCCTGGCCCCAAAGCATCTTCCTCCTTCAGTGTGGGCTCATCTGCTGCCCAACTAGCACCTATCACTTAGAGCTGCCTGGACCGGCTTACCATGTGGCACCTTTGATCACTTCCAGAATTATTAATATCTAAATGTGGATAATTAATTGCATTACTGTCTTTAGCTCCCAGACCCTTACTCTGGTAGAAACTGCATGTCATGTGGGTTTGTATTTTTCAAGTGAATTGCAGTGTTGGGACGTGGGTGTGTTCTGAAGCCTGACCAGGGGCTGGTTGAAAGATATGTCCATGTGTCATGGAGACAGATGATGGGATGCAGCTCCTAGGAGGCACATGGAAGTGCGGACGACTGATTTGAATCCACGAGGTTTGTGCGCTTCACCTCTTGCTTTGGGGAGCAGCGATTATTTGACTTCTTTCTGTGTTGGGCTTGGTGCTAACGGGGAGCATGAGCTAACCCACGTGACTGTGGTCCTCTTCTCCCTCCTCTCCTCCCTGGGCCTCTCACCCCCCAACCTTTCTATCCAATGGCCAACAACCAGTGTGTTGGCAGCAGCCTGTTAAGGACTGGATGTGTCTTGGGAGTGACAGCATTTTCCAGAATCAGGCCTTGACCTCAGTCTTTTTTGGCCTCAAGAACAAGTGAGTTTGGGGTGCAGGAGGTAGATAGTTCTCTTTGATGGAGGGGTGACCTCTGCCCTGAGTAAGGTGAGATCCTACCCCTTCCCCACTCAACAGAGGTGGGGAGTGATTTGCAGGGGGAGTCCTCTTTATCACTGGACTCTAGCTATGAATTATCTTACAGTTTTCAGGAATATTGGCAAATTGTCACACACCATTTTAAGGAAAGAATCACATCAAATGTTTATGAAGAACTTACTAAAATTAACCTTATGAGAAGACGGAAGAAAAACTTTATGAATTTGAAATGTCATCTACTTCTTTACAAAGCATCTGTATTTAGAATTAATTTTCTTCAGCAGAGGACCATTTTAGGGCCATGACTTTAGGAAGGGTACATAGAAGGGCGCCGCGAAAGCACTGCTTGTGCTTGAGATCCAAGAGCGGCTCAGGTCTATCAAGGGTGTCTGAGCGGGGAAAGGAGCAGTTGTAACTGTCTGTTTGTGTAGTCTTTGTCCCTTGAATCTGGCTACACGTGATTTGAGCAGCTGAAGCTTTTTTTTCCGAAGCTTGCCTGGCTGTCATATTTATGTGCAGAATGAGATGTTTTTTAGTGGCCTGCATTCGAGTGGTAAGGAAGTGTGATTCTGTGGCTCTGCACTTTTCTTAAAAGTCATTTTTCAAAAAAGATCGGGCATTTAGGCTTCACTTCCAATGGCACCGAAAATGACAAAGCAGCAACAATTAGCAATGCAGCTGTTTTCAGCATGCAAACATATGAATATCTGTCATGAGCAGAACATGACACAGGGGAACAGAAAAATAAATAGTTTAAAAAGCAGCTATGTCAGATATAGATATATTTTGCTGTTTACTTCACATATGTGTTCATTCTGGTTGGTTTTCCCCCCTGGTGTATGTGTGTGTGTGTGTGTGTGTGTATGTGGTTTGAGAATTTAGTTCTCCAACGCACTTTAAGAAAAAGGTATTTTACAGGGTGGGGCAAAAGTAGGTTTACAGTTGTGAGTACACAAAACACAGTTTATTCTTGGATGATTATGTGCTATTATTTTCCCTACATACAATTGTAAACCTATTTTTGCCCCACCCTGTACATGGTGGTGAAGTTTAGATAGTTCCTTGACAGAGTGGGGAGAATAGGGTGAGGTATTAGTATGTTTTCAAGACGGAATGAATCTGCTGTTCTCTTCCTTCAGAAGCAGGTAGACTTGTCTCTCACCGTGTGGCACCCAGGGAATTGCTGATGTCAGCTCCGCTCTGGGAGACAGCTGTCCTCCTATTTTCTTGCTCATTGAGGGGATGGTGAGTGCAGGCGACCTGTGGTGTTGGCTTTCAGCGCCCCGTGACAGGGAGGCTTAGAAATTTAGGTTGTACGTTAAAACGCTGTCGTTTTTCCTTAATGGCTGAGAATTAGTAAAATTTTTTTCGGCATTATTTAGTAACCGTCGACAAGCCCTTTCTTCTTCACTCTTCCCTGTCAAAGGAAAGAGTGTTTGTTTAGGAATTTTTCCCTTTGTTTCAGAAAAGGGCAACATGTGTCTGTGTCTGCCATATGGCACTATTTAACCTACGTGGCGCAGGCTGACTCGGCACTGCGCTTGCCTTGATTTATTTCAGCATTCGAGAATGTTCTTTGAAATGTACAGTGTAGGGTGCATCGAAAGTTGTGCGAGCGGAGGCTGACCCTGGCTTTAGCAGTTTCTTTAGCTGATATTCAAGGCTAGTGAGCTGGTGTCACTGTTATTGGTCCTGCATTAATTTTTTGGGATATAGTTGAACATTAAATGTTGACTGAGTTAATTCAGGAAAGCATGGAGCCCCATGTGAGTTAAAATTTGCAATCTGCTGATTGCAAATAGGCTGAGGTTGGGTTGGTAAAAAGGGACCTTCACTACCTACTTCCTTCCTGATTACTCCAATGATTTTAACCTAGAGCTTAGAAATATGTTTGTTTGTTTTCCCTTAAAGACATGGCTATTGTTTTTAAATGGATGTATGAATCAGTGAGCAGATCCTATTTCATAGTTTTTAATCTTTTATTTTTCAGTTATAGGTGACATACAATATTATATTAATGTTGGGTGTACAACACAGCGATTAGACATTATATAAATTACTGAGTGATTATCCTGATATGTCTGGTGCCCATCTGACACCATACTAGTTGGTTCAATATTACTGACTCTATTCCCTGAGCGATACTCTACATCCTGTGACTATTCTATAACTGTGATCCTGTTTCGTAGTTTAAACTTTCGTGGTGCTGTTCTGGAACTATCTAGAGCAGCGGTCGCCAACCAGTGGTCTTTGGACCAGTGGCGGTCTGTGAGGTCCAAAAGGTTGGCAACCGCTGATCTAGAGGCAGGTCTGTAATGTTTCCCCTTAGGGATTTGTTTTGTTCACACATGGTATTATGTTTGCTTTTTTGGATTGACTTGTATTTAATTCACAAGGGGGTGCTTCTTCAGCCCTATCTTGGGAGTCAGTGAATACAGAGCATTGTAGAAGATTCCGCCTTCATTTTTAACATCCTGCAAGGCTGTGGCCTTGCTACCCCTGCTAACACATGCCAACCCTTACGGACTCATGCTAACACATGTCAACACATGCTAACAATGCTAACACATGCTCATGTGTCTTTAGGCATCTCTCTTGTTAGCCTGAATTGTGCCATTTTAAGGACAAAAGTAAACATATTTGTACTCATCCCTGTGTGTGCCCACAGCAGGGTCTCCATGCACAGAAAGGGGGGCTTGGGTGGCACAGAGACTGCAGCATGGGCAGGAGCACTGCTTTTGTTGATGCATAATTTATATTGACATTATCAGTGACACGGAGAGAACACTTTTGTGCCATTTGAGAAAATATCACCATTGACATTGGTAATTATATCCCTGCAGATTTAGATTCATCACACCAAAGCTTTTCTCTGTCGTTAGTGTGACCATTAGCATAATGGTGATAATTTGTCCCTTTGTAACGCCAAGCAGCTTTGGATTCCCATGATTGTGGTTAAGTACAGCGTGGCCCAGGTGTTTATATGGCTTTCTTGTTCCAAAAATGGCTTTTTACTTTTTAAAATAAGAGACAAGAAAGATGAACTCATTCCTAAAGCCAGCTTAGAGAGCATGACCCTTAATAAGTGAATCTCAAATGTGAAAGTACTTGCCATAGCCACGTAAATGTGGGGACAGTTCTGTGGAGCCCTGGGATTTGTGGTAGGATTAAAATTGTCCCCAGTACATTACCCTGGTGACAAAAAAGCAGAATCTATTGATGGTTTTATGGGAAGATTGGCTTACCAGTTATTTTCTAGGTTGATGAAAGATTATGACTTGCCTAGAATTTGAACTTTAGAAGGGAAGGTTAATTTTCCTAGCTACACATTTTTCAATATCTGTAGGAATTGGTTAAAAAGGGAATTTATTGCAGTAAGAATTTGAAATTTTATGTGCCTGTGGGAGACGATTTACAGCCTGTGAAGGGACAGGTGCCAGTGTGCATTTCAGGCCATCCCTATGGTAGGTCTACCAACTATCCCTGGAAGTTGTCAACCATTTAGGAAAATGCATTAGATCCTTTGGGCCCCACAGGCATCCTTTGGATGGTTCCAAGTGGTAACTTACACTGCCCCTTGCCTGGATCAGAGTACATGTGGCCCAGAGTAGGGGTTTCATATCAGTTAGGAGTATTAAATAGATTCTGTGCGACGACCAACTATGGATTTCATATCGATTAGAAGTATTATATTGATTCTGTGGGAACAATCGGAAAGGAAAACATTGACTTTCATGATTATTTACCTTTCTTTGTGAATTTAAGTTTCGATTTGAGTTTGTTTTATTTTATTTTTAAAATATATTTTTTATTTCAGAGAGGAAGGGAAAGGGAAAGAGAGATAGAAACATGAGAGAGAATCGTTGATCGGCTGCCTCTTGAAAGCCCCCTACTGGGAATCCAGCCTGTAACCCTGGCATGTGCCCTTGACTGGAATGGAACCTGGGACCCTTCAGTCTGTAGGGTGACACTCTATCCACTGAGCCAAACTGGCGAGAGCCAATTTGGGTTTGTTTTAGAAGGTTAATATTGAGTTCTATACATATGTTATATTGGGCAGGAAGCTGAGGGTTGGTTTTTAGGTGAATACTGACATTTTACAGGTACTGAAATAAAGGATTTAGTGACTCAGTGATGGACAGGGCTCCAGGCCAGCTTTCTTGATTCCCCCAAAGTTTACACTAGGCTGAACGCACAAAGTCAGGTGGGGTAACGGTCCACATTCAAGACAAGGTTGTTGCCCTGGCTGGGTCGCTCCATTGCTTAGATCATTGTCCTGATATGCCAGGGTTGTGTGTTCGATCCCCAGTTAGGGCACATACAAGAACCAACCAATGAATGCATAAATAAGCAGAACAACAAATTGATGTTTCTTTCTCTCTCTGTCCTTCCCCTCTTGCTCTCTAAAGTCAATTAAAAAAAATGAGCTTGTTAAGAGCTGGTCATTTTGTAGTATGCAGACCTGGCCAGTGATCAGGCATTTAGAAAGGAGACATTCTACCGTCCCCATATCTATTTCACTTCTAATGCTTAGCTAGAGCCTCAGAGAGGAGAAATGTTGCCTAAAGTTTTGCATCTCTCAACGAGGATATCGTGTCTGTGTGAAAACTGGACGTATGGTCCCATTCAAAGGAGACTGCAAGGGCAGAGCAGGTCACCAAAAACTCCGAAGCTGTTGGCACAGCTCTCTAGCTCAGCAGGGGGCTAGGATACAAGTTTTCTTGGGAAACCCTGCACTGACCGACTGGCATCTGGTCTGCTCCTGGTTGCTGGATGGACTCTGGCAGACCGACCAACGTGTAGAGGGGTCCCTGTCCCCTCAGCTGGCTCCCAGGACGTGGAACTGGGCCAGATGCACTGAGGTTTTCTTCATCCAGCCAGAGGCCCATAGGAAACCTGTTTTCTTTTGCATTCTCCGTGTGAGCAAATGTGGCTCACATTCTAGGTTTTCTCTGAAGAGGAAAAACTGGTAAGCTGAGACTCAAATTTAGAATGCTTTCCCCTTTCTGAAGAAGTTAGTACGGAGAACATTTTCACTATTTATCTGAAATTACATCCGAGGTAATTTGCTACCTTTCCAGAAATTTCTCAAAATCTTGGATGACCAAGTGTAAGCTAAGATTTGCCCTGATTGGTGCCATCAGTGTAAGACTCTGGCCTTCATCCTGTGTGAGAATGATGTGTGAGGTTTTTCACAGGCTCACTTGAGTTCCGGGAATTGAAATCTTGCTATTGGCACGTGGGTCGCAGCAGTTGGCTTTTGCGTGCCCACTCATTCCATAAAGGACGTGAGGTGCGCTAGAGGTTACACGTTAAATATACAGTAAAACAAAAATGAAAACCAAGAAGAAAATGGACTAACAGGTCACAACGAAGGGAAAATGGGACATATCCAAGTCATAATGTCCCCTTCAGGGGGTGTACTTGAACCAAAATTTGGAATTTGAATTTCTGGCAATTAAAGCAGGAGTGAAACATGACCATTTAAATGTTGCACTGATGAGAAGGGTAAAACTCACCAGTGATCCCATGAAAGAAAAGCCTTTTATAAGCTGGTAACCGTAAGGAAACATTTTATGTTGATTTTGTACTGGCTGATTTTATACATATTTTTATATAGACAGTGCCTTCAACAGTATTCTCAAGTCCCATGACACAGCGGCCTTTCAAAAGGTGGCAACTTGGGTACAAAGAGCCACCGGCAAACGAGCAAAATGCGAGACGTGGAGAGCTAGTTTTTGCCTCTCCATGGCAGTATGGCCCAAGTTATTGAGCATGACAGTCTCCCATTATGTTACAGGTTTATCTTTTGTTACTGATGACTTACTAGAGGACTCAGTCTTGGTGAATGCCTCAATAGCCAGTCCCACATAACTCTGCGAAGCTCACTCCCTGTCCGCAAACACTGGTCAGATGCCTGCCTTTATGTTCCCTGCTTTTGGGCATCATTCCAGTTAAGAGGGTAGGGAGTCACATTAGTCCCTCTCCCCCATGGGGACACTGGGAACCCACACAGTTCAGCAGCCTGGTCACAGTGCCATAGCTGGGCTGCCGGAATGGACCGTTCTTTGGACAGTCGCCCTGAATTTGTGGTCTTCCTCACGCTTGTTCAAACGAGTCGAGTTATTTGTGTCTTGGTCTGACACATCTGGCATCGTATCACATGATGGAAGACCAGTGCCCCCTCTCTTGCCACTTCCTCACTAGGTGGCTGGGATCCCATGGAATCACCCTGGAGAAGCTGGGAGCTGGCATGCAGTGTCCCCTGAGCTGGGACCCACTCAGTATAGGGCCATGTCTACTCTGAAGACAAGCCAAAGTTTTGAGTAATCCATCAAGAAAGAGAGATGGGGGAGGAGGGAGGAGGTGGAGTCTGAGAGTTTGAAGCAGGGAACCATCTAGCCATCCAGCCCACTGGAGGGACTGGGCCCTACCCTGATTGCCCGATCCTCTGTCTCTCTCCTGTTCTCCTGGTCGCTTAGGGAGGGTCCACTCTCCAGGATCCTGAATCCTGGGTCTGTATTTCTAAAACTCTAGGGCAGAGGGTCACAGACTTTTCCTATAAGGGGCCTGAGAGTATTTTGGACCTTGTGGGCTCTCGTCTCTGTGGGCACCACCTACCTGTGGCTTGTAGCTCAGGAGGAGCAGCCAGACCCAACAGCAGCAAATAGATGCGCTGCTTTTATGGACTCAAACTTGAATTTCATATTATTTCACGTGTTGCAAAATATTGTTTTTTCGATTTGTTCCAACCACTTAAGAATGTAAAAACCATTTGTAGCTGACAAGCTTTACGGAGACAGGTGTCGGGCAGGGTTTGGCCCACAGCTGCAGTTTGCTGACCTGCTGGGGCCGTGCTGCCCCATGGAAATATGAGGCACCTGTCATGGGAGATGTTTTTAGTGGCCACATAAAAAAAGTTAAAGAAATGGGTAAAAGTGATGCTAATATGTTTTATTTAACCCAATAGGTCCAAAACTTTACTGGCACATGGAGATGACATGCCAGTTATTACCAAGATGTTTTTTGCTCTTTTCCCTACCATAGTAAGTCTGTGAACTCGGGCGTGTACTTTACAGCCGTCCCCATTTGCACTTAGTGCCCTTGGCCCCACAGAGGTTGATGCAGCTGTGGGGGGTGGGATGACAGGCCCAGTTTGGGAAGCCCCCTCCATAGCCTGCGGCCAGGTGCCAGGTTGAGGGAGAAATCTCCATTCCCCAAGTTCAGCTATTTTTAAACAAGGACTTTGAGGGAAGAAATGTTACTTTAGAGCTATCTCAGTTGAACCCTAGCAATTAAAGGGAAAAAGTTCCTCTTACCACTCTGGAGTCTGTGCCAGAAGCCCGTGGTGGCAGTGTGGGGCACCGGGCAGGAGTCTGGGGCCCACCCTCAGCAAATCTGCCCCTGGGCGTCCTGGGCAGGTTGACCGAGGGTGCTCTTGGATAAAAGACCCATCCTGTCTAGGATTTTCTCCAAGTTCCCTGAGGCCAGACCCACCTCCAATATAGCACCCAGTAATGAGCTTAACTCTGGACCTGGGGTAGGTAGAGAGGAACTGAGTGAGGTGGAACCCAGCCTGCAGTCATGGTACTTCTGGGCATGTCCTGGAGCCCATGTCGTTCACCCCTTCCTGTAGAAGGCCTGGCCTTCCCTGAGGGCCAGTGACAGTGGCAAGAGGTGCTCGGGGGAAAGGAACCGGAGCCCTTCGCAAGTAACTAGTTGCAGACAGAGGCCCTTACCCCAGAGTTTCCGAAAACAAAGTCGGGTGGTTTGAGTTTATTCTGTCTCATCCAGTGATCATTTTACACCCAGAATTAAAACTGTGTAGCAATTTGGTTATTTCTAATTTTTGCAAGTTAAAAAAAATCATCTTGTTTGTTTCAGAAGCGATGAGGATTGTGATCTAATTGAATGAGGTGTATGTTATTTATAGTTTGGTTCACCTCACAGTGTAAAAAGCAAATCAACAGAATATAGGCGCTGTTCGGTTGGCTTGGGTGTAAGGTCTGCATGCCGGGAGAGCCGGGCAGACCTGACTTCTTGTTTTGCACTTGGTGGTTGTGGTGGCGGAATAGCCACCAAGGGCTCTTCCTGTCGAGTAACTGAGGACTTGAGTGAGATGATGGAGGCTGGGGCCCACCCTCCCACTTTCATGGAAAAATATGCCGCTGGCGTTTCTCCACTCAGGTCCCGGAGATCTGGGACGTGGGGGTCGTAGTTCGCTTCCAACTCTGAGTGACAGCCCAGGAAGGGCTTGCGGTTGGGGTTTTTACTTAGGAGGGCAGCGTGAAAGGCAAAACTGCCCCTCCTCAGAAAGGATCTGGGACAGATGTGTTCCACCAGGCCTTTCTAAATAGGTCATTTAAATATAATGACAGGAATAATAACAAAAATGAAGATTCCACCACCTCCCTCCTCTCCCCGCCCCCCCAATGGGTAACAGTAATGGCTCAGAAAAGCTGTTTCTCAGAAGGAAGGGAAGTTAGTAACTTTGTCAAAGCAAAATACCTCCTTTAAGAGGATGCTTCTTTTTTTAAAAAAATATTTTTATTGAGTTCAGAGAGGAAGGGAGAGGGAGAGAGAGAGAAACATCAATGATGAGAGAGAATCATTGTTTGGCTGCCTCCTGCATGCTCCCTCCTGAGGATTGAGCCCGCAACCTGGACATGTGCCCTGCCGGGAATTGAAGGGTGATGTCATGGTTCGTAGGTCTGCTCAACCACTGAGCCACTCCAGCTGGGCAAGAGGAAGCTTATTTTAAGGAGATGAGAGCTGAATGCACTGTAGTGAGTTTTCATTCACATCCACAGTATTTTTTGTGTATGATTCCTGTATTGTTCCCGGTCTGCTAGGTATTATAGTGAGATACACAGAGGAATGTAGTGGGTCCTGCCTCAAGGGCGTCACAGTGGACTGTTTTGTGGGTGCTGGGAGTGTGTTTAGGGTGATCTGGAAGCCCGGTGGAAGGGGAAAGATTCATTAGTGTAAAATTGTAAGAGAATCATATTGTGTTGGTATATTTAATATGTGCCTCAAGGTAGGCACAAAAACGCTGCCCTGGTTTTTAGGAGACAGAGCTAAGCTAGTCTTTGTCCTCATGTGGCTCAAGGCACCTGGCGTGTTTGGTGGTTCAGTTTTGTCCCATTTTCAAGGTGAGACACAGTTAGCTGCTTCCTCATTTGGGGGCTGGTCCATTTGTGGCAACGCTGTGGCTCACCTATTCTTCCTGCCTGTAAATCTAGTCGTTCAGCTCAACATGTTTATTATTGTGATTGAGGGTCAAGTTCAAGTTCCATTTCTTAACCCTGAAATGCTCCTTCCGGTAGTGGACTGGTGTTGAAACCGACCAGAATTCTGTTTACCATCTTGCCTGTGGAATTGCCGTATCAACGTTCACAGGAAACTTACCAGATTTTTATTTTTTAATAAGATCTACCAGCGTTCAGGTGTAATAGCAAAGTCCAAATCAGCATTGTTCAGCTGTGACAACGAGTGCTGCTTATCCTTGGAAGTTTCAGTGGCTCAGCAAACAAGTGCTTTGGATGTGTGTGAACACAGGCAAATGGATAGTTATTTTTGAAGGAGAAATTGGAGCCTTCGATGTAGGGATCATGGTTAGTGTGTGACCTAAAATTCTTCGGAGAGTTTTGCAAATTCTACTTGTCTCACCTGGTTAGATTGCATAAGCAGGCCTTTATCTTGAACATGATTTAAGCCTCCATAGCCAGTCATCACCAATTGGCCACCAATGGGGGGTGGGGGTGAGGTGGGGCTGGGAACTTGGGTGGTTTCTACCCCGTCATGTGAAATTCATAGGTGTTCAGTTGCCTGAGGTTCTGCTTGTCCAATGGCACTTGGGTATCACAGTAAATTAAAGTGTCCTGGTGAAAACAACCTTTTTTTCTTTTTTACACAGAACTGGGCTGGTTTTGGAGGTTCATGGAAAAGAGACATGGAGCTGCAGGCTTACATTGAGTCACCCTGGTCAGAATTTTTCTTTCAGATTCATCTGGAAGTCACGTTGCTTAATTCACTGAGATGAGATGTCTAAAGTCCATGCTAATAGTATGGGTGGTGTCCTGGTTTTAAATGACAGGAATCTTAGTGCTGAAACAAGCCAGCTCCTTCCCCCACCCCTGTGATGTCTACTTTGTTTTTTTTCTGTGCAACTCTGTTTGCTCGCAAGGAGTTGAGCCAAATGTCATTATTCCAGGGAATTATGGGAAGCTATACAATGTAATTATTGAATCATAATTAAACATGGACAACAGGTACCCCATGTCTTCCATTGTCTGCTTCTCTTGTGGCAGGGGATAAAGACAGGCATGAGTATTACCTTGTAAAGACATATACACAGGTTTTCAAAAGTAAGTTCTGTAGAAGTTCACAAACGGTCTAAGGTACCACAGTTCCCCTTTAGGATCACAAAGGGGCCTTGGGGAGGGTGGGCGGCACAGTAAGGGACGCGTCACTTCATTTTCACCCACGTTTGTCTGAGTAATGTAGTAATAGCCAAATATTCGGAGAGTTCTGCCTGAATTGAATGCTTTCTTCTCAGATTATTATACAGAAAGCATAGGTCATGGACTATAGAGTCTTCATCATCTTTGCCTAAAGATACTTACAATCTAAAGAGGAAATTGCATTTTGAAATCAAAGAACTTGTTCGACATTTCACAACATGAATGTAGTTTTATTTTATGCAAGTTACTATGTATTATTGAGTGCCTGCTATATGCTAATCATCATATTAGGCACTTAAATACATTAACTTAATGACTACTAAGATTTTCATTATGTATAAAGTTTAAAAAATAAAAATGTTTATGCACTTTAAAAAATGAAAGGCTTACCCGAACTGGTTTGGCTCAGTGGATAGAGCGTCGGCCTGAGGACTGAACGGTCCCAGGGTCAATTCTGATCAAGGGCATGGACCTTGGTTGCGGGCACATTCCCAGTGGGGGGTGTGCCAGAAGGCAGCTGAATCGATGTTTCTCTCTCATCGATGTTTCTCCCTCTCCCTCTCCCTTCCTCTCTGTAAAATATCAATAAAATATATTAAAAAATAAATAAAATGAAAGGCTCATGTGTCATGCCATCACAACTTACTCTCCTTTTAAAAAATATGTTTTTATTGTTTTCAGAGAGAGAAAGGGAGAGGGAGAGAGAGAGAGAAACATCAGTGGCGAGAAAGAATCATCAATCGGTTGCCTCCTGCATGTCATCTACTGGGGATTTGAGCCCACAACCCAGGCATGTGCCCTGATGGGGAATAGAACTGGTGACCTCTTGGTTCATGGGTCGATGTTCAACCACTGAGCCACATTGGCCAAGCACAACTTACTCTCTTTAAGGGATGTGTAGAGGGCACTTGCTTGCACACAGCCTCAATGTGGCCCAGTTCTAATGTATCAGGAACATTTGGGCTGTGAGCAACCGGTAGCGGAGAGGGCCAGCACTCTGGAGCTGACATCTACCAGAGGAAGCTGCCCTGTATTTATTCTGCCCCTTTAGGGGGTTGGGAGACATTTATCTTGTTAGCATTTGTCCTTGTGTGCAGAAGGCATAGTTCAAGGACTGTGATACAATATTGTGCTCTTGTGGGAATATTTCTTTAGGAGAAATTGAATTTTTGGAATGAAGGGGCACTTTAATTGATAATTCTTGTCAAATTTCCCAACTAAGATATCAAAAATGACATTTTACAAACCCAGCAACAGTCCGTGTGAATGATGGCCTTTTTTTTTTTTTTGTCATCACTTGGTGTTATTAGTCTCTTATGACTTAGCGAGCTGCATTGTATTTAAAAATCTTCAAGTGGTGTCGATCATTTCTTTTGTTTCCTGATCATTTTATTTTTCTGGTGAATCACCTGCTCGTTTTATTTGGTCAACTTTTCCACTCAGTTTTCTTGATTTATTGCTTTTTAAAAACATTTGGTTTATTAGGATAATTGCCTTGCGCTTTATGTTTGTTGCCTTATGTTTATCGTTTTGTATCTTATGTCATGTGTAAATTCTGTGTGCTCCAGAAATATTCAGACTGCTTATATCTGAGCTGTTTCTCAAAAGGTGTCTGAATTTCAGTGATCTTTGTGCATTTGAGTGGGTGGAGGCATGTATAATAGTTCTCTCCATTTCTCACATGCTTTTTGATCTGCTTACTTTTTCTGTCAATTTCTGAGAAATTTGGGACATTTATATTTTACCAGAAAATCAGTCATTTCTTTCATCCATATTATCCAATTTCTTAACCCAAAGTTTTGAAATAATATTCTTTTAATTTTCCTTCTGTAGGTGGTCAGCAAATCTAATTTCCTCCATTTATGCCCCCCCCCATTAGGTCAGCTATTTATCTCATTGAGTTATCAAAGAACCAGTTACTGATTTTTATTAATCAGTTTTTTTTTCTGATGACCTTTCAAGAGGCTGTCATTGTGGTCGTTGCCAGTTTGGGTAGTTGATACTTGGCTCTGACAGAAAGCTTCCTTTTTCATTCGAGACTCCTGTACTTTTGCCTTTTTAATTTTTCAGGTTTGAGGGAGGTGTTTCGCTTCTCCCAGGGCATTTCCTCTCTGCTGATCTTTCCACGTGGTCTCTGGTTTGCTTGCTTTATGAATTTCTGAGTTATTGGACATAAAGGTTTAAGACAATTAACCTTATTTGTGACTTATCCTTTTTACCCTTAATAATTACATTGTATAATTTTAGTGCCTTTTAAAAACCATGCATTAAACTTTTAATGGTATTTTTACTTTTTCTATTGCTTTTATTAATATTTTCCTGCTTTATTTTGTCTACAGGTCCAGCTTTTCTGAGTTCCTTAGTTTTAGGTATCTTTTGTAGAAAACACATAGTTGGATTTAGTTTTTACCCTGTCACAGAGTCTCTTTTAATAAATAAACATAGCCTAAAAGACTTATTTTGTCTTCTTTTCTAAAAAACACACCTTTTATCTTTTTTTACTCTCTCTCTCCTTTTCCCCCCTACTTATTAGTCTCTGAATTGCCTCCTCTCTCTTAATTTTTGAAATCAGAAGGTCCGTAGACAGTCTAATGTTTATAGTTCCTCTAGTGATTATATTTATAACTTTTACTTAAACTGTGTTTCACAATTTATCAGCTTCAGTAACTCTAAGCCAGCTTCCTCTTTAAGGAAGATGAAGAAATCCGTGCCCTTCTGTTACCATCTTCTTCTGTCTTCATCTGTCTCCTCTCCCCGCATCGAACTGTAATTCCTTTTTTGAAGGTTGTTTTAGTCTCCTGTGGTTAAATTATTTTACATTATAGATTTTTAATTACAAGAACTGTGATAATATGTTTATTTTACATGTAGATCACACATATGTGGATTTTACTCAGTTTAGGCTTACTTTGTTTACTGGGTTTAACGATTGTTGCCAGATGCTTAAATTTTTACTTTTTTGCTGTGCATTCTTTGAGTCCTCTTGTGGTGACCTGATGACCTTTTCACATAGATTGGGAGGACGAGCTCGTGAGGACACTAGTCATGTGGATAATCAGCCCCCTGAGCTGGGAGGTGCTGGGCAAGCATCCGGGTGATGGAAATGGTCCCAGCCCAAGAGCAGAAGTTTGGTGTGTGTGCACGTGTGTATATGTGTGTGTGCAGCATGGCAGGCAGGTGAGGGCTGATGTCTGTGAGGTCACCAGGACTGGGCATTAGGACTGCAGATGTGGTAAGGACTTGGGGGGATTCTCTCAGCAGAGTTGAGGGCCACGTTCTGGGGACCCTTCAGGGTCTACAGTGGGGGCTCCCAGTGAGTGACTGAGAAGGGGCTGTTCGGGGGAGGTGGTCCAGGGGGAGGGTGGTGCTTGCCACTGGATGAGTGGCCAGGAGGCAGGAGAAGAGGGACCAGGGGCTAGGTCACATGGAAAGGTGATGTCCTAGACACGGTGAGAGATGGAGGGGTCCAGCGTGGTGCCGGGTCCCTGGAGGGGCTGCAGGTTGTGGGACGTAGGCCAAGGGTTGAGGGCAGGCGCGTGTGGACATGGTGAGTGTGGGGCCACCGGGCAGAGGGCCACCAGGACCGGGATGTGCTTTCAGAGCAACAGTGTCACCCCAGCTATCACCAGGGCTGAACCAGGACATCAGAGTGTCTGCTAGGTGTGAGATCTCCTGTCAAAGATGTAACACAATGCAGTGAGGCCGCTGACTCGTTGTACAAAGAGGCCTGACCACCTGGCGTGGAATGTTCCAGCCATGGTGGCCCAGGCCTCACGTGGTGTGGCTCCCGTGGAACTGCGGCTGTGGGAAGGGACAGTGCATTCCTGAGTTCAGAAGGTTGAGGGTTTGCTGAATGTCGTAACCTGTGAACTGATGATACATGCTGCATGTTGATAAAATTGTTCTTTAAACGCTTTTAATAGTAAGAGTATTTCTAACTCTGTTTCCTATTTCTTCTGGCCAATGGGTATGGTGAGGAATAATGTAGATTAGTATCTTTGATGTGAGTAGAATAAAACATCTGAAAGGTGTCTTTTAATGAAGCAGGTTACAAAAATACTTTTAAGGAAGGGAAACTGCTTAGGAGGAGAAAGGAATATGGAAGGAATTTAAAAAATCAGTTTTCTTGAACTTGATGGAAATATTTTCAAGGGCAGGGTAAGCCTTGCAGAAGGAGGGGTTTATAGGAAAATCATAGGTCAGACAACCTTAATGTGAATTAAGTCAGAATTCTCTGCTTTTGGCCTCAGGGTGGTTGTAAAATGGTTTTAACAAAAAATGAAATGGATTAAAATTCTCAGGATGCATCAGAGAGCACAGAGTGGGGTTGCTGTGGGATTCCCAGCCAGGAAAAAGTGGGGTGTCCCAGAGCTGGGTTATAAAGAAGAGGGTTCCTCGGAGCCCACACCACAGTGTCACGTAAATGCTGCATCTAAAATAACTTGAGCTGGAATTTGTGGAGCAGCTAGTGCAGAAGGAGGAACCCTGGTTAGCAGGTTTGTGCTGGACAGAAAACACCCTTCCTGGACCTCTTCCTTACAGCCACGGGTTAGAATTACATCCTCCAAACTCTTGATTTGGATCAAGAACTAAACGTTGGGGGGTGGGCTGGCGTGGAAAGGGACATTTTCTGTAAGTTTTTTGGCCGAAAGAACTCAGCAGAGAACATGAAGTGGAACAGGGTAATGCACCACCAGGCTGCTCTGAATTTGGCACAAGAAAATTGGCTGCCTCATCTAGAAAAAATTTTTTTTAACAGTTTTGGATTCCAGTGATGGCCTTGGACACATAGAAGTCTAACAACCACATTTGGGGTTATTCTGTTTCATGAGTAACACGCTGGTGTGCTTCGGTGGTTGAGCATCGACCCGTGAACCAAGAGGTCACCAGTTCGATTCCTGGTCAGGGCATGTGCCCAGGTTACAGGCTCAATGTTTCTCTCTCTCTATCCCTCTCCTCCTACCCCCTTCAAAAACAGAGTAGAGTAACATATTTCACATACTTTTCATAATAGGTTATTTACCTAATGAAGCCTATAAATAGTATTCATTTATACTTTGTGTTATGACTTTTTTTTAAGGTGGTACAGTGTTAAAGTATTTGAAATGATTACAAACATTTAAAACCTATAGAATTTTATTTTGAATTTTTATTGAAGTAAAATATATACAACATAAAATTTGCCATTGTGACGATTTTTTAAGTGTGCAAGTCAATGCGGATGTTGGTTTTTATAATGAATGAACATTCGTTGAGAGAAACATTGGACAGCTGTCTGAGCTTCTGAGTACAACCGTGTGCCTTAACCTTGCAGAGTTCCGGGCTTGGGAATGGCACAAGGTAAAAATATCAAGTGAAGGCTCTGTTTAATCCCAACATGAAATTTTATGTTAAAAAATATTAAAGTTTCTGTCTGGTCAGGAGACTAAAGTTACCATAATCCCTTTTATCCACAGTGTGGATCTCCTTCCTTGGCCCTGCCCAGGAATTTACTGAATTTCTTCTTGCACTGAGAGAAGGCACTCTCCCTTCGATGCAGCCATGGAAACTCTGACTCAGATCTTGGTTATTTCAATGCAGAAGGGAAAATAGGTGATCTAACATCATGAGTACTTTCTTTTAACTGTCCACTCTGTATAACACATGCATTCATAGACCTTTACTACAACTTATTTTTAAAAAGCCCACTAAATATAAAGACATAACGAGTTTGCTTAGTTATATATATAAAACAGGACAGCAGGTCCTTAATAATAATAAGTTTGGGTATAATTTTGGGCTGGTGACTTCAGCCCTGCACCATGGTTGCTAATTTTACGTTTTGCTGGGAGGAGGGAAAAGCTGCCTTGCAGCCCAGGCATCGTTAGCACACCCAAATTTGACATCAGTTATTTAAATTCAGGCATACAGGACGAAACATGTGGAAACACCAAAACTTCATTTAAAACTATTCAAGAATGGACTTTAAATGCCTTCAAAATCAGCCTAGGAAGTTGGTGATGTGACTGCGCTTCCTGACCTCAAGTCCCTTCCAATACATGTTCTTTATCAGAGCCACACATCAATAGTTCAGGATCTCTGTGAGTTAGAGGCATGCGGATATGTGCAGCGGCGAGAAGACAGCCTGTGTACCCAGGGCTCTCGTTTGCTTTGAGGGCTCACCCATAGCATTAATGGGAGCGCGCTGCCCACCTTGCTATTTGTGCCCCTGTGAGAGTTTTTGCTGCAAAAACAGCTCTGGTGATGGATGGTGTTCCCAGCAAGTGGGCCTGGGTCTGCCCAGAGCACCAGCGTGGAAGGACATGGCCAGTCCTCATTTTGGTATCTCTAGTTTATATACGCACATTTCCGTGAAAGTGGGAAGCGGGCTCCCTGCCTCTGTCAACCTTTCGGTCCATCAGAGCCAGCTCCAGCTTTGCTGTTGTCATGTGCAGATCCCGGACCTCCCCCTTCATGGGGACACCTGGTGTCTGCGGACACTGCAGGGTCTGTTGGCAGGAGCGTGTGGACTGGGGTTCAGTCACTGCAGGGGTTCTCGTCCCCAGGGCTGTGGGCTGCGCTGCAGTCGCCCTCGAGGACGGGCTGAGGACTCGGAGGGAGTGACCAGGTGGAGAAGCAGGTCACGCTCTCCTTAAGTGATGACTTAATACTTCACCGCTGCCTCGAGAGTCTGTGCTGCTGTTGGCTGTCACTCACAGATAGAATGAGAAGCCCCCTGTCCGCAGGCACTAACTTCATAAGTTTTCGCTCATAGCTGTCCTCTGGGTGCTTTTATTTATTCTGAAGCCATCTCAACTTTGGGATGGGCACACAATGTGATAGATCATGTGTCATAGAAGTGCACACTTGAAACCTATATGATCTTATTAGCCAATGTGACCCCCCAATAAATTGAATAAAGAAACCAACCAACCAAACCAAAAACAAACAAAACAAAAACAAAAACACAAAACAACACAAAACAAAATGTAAAACATCTCCATAGCCCCAGAAAGGCCTGACGCATTCACATCCATTTGCTTTTTTCTTAAAGAAAAATAATTAGCAACCTTTTCTTGAAAAAGTGATTATTTAAATATGAACTTTGCTCATTTCAGACTTGGGTGGGACGTGGTGGTTGGCATTCTCGTGGTCCTGAGCGTGGCAGCTTTGAGGGGGGACACACCTGGAGGGGAGGGTCTTGTTACTCATTTACACGTTCCCGGAAGGTCAGGTCAGGTTCCCTGAGAACGCCTTCCTGTTAGTATTGCGGACCTAGGGGGGAAGCATCCGAGCTAAAACACTTTTCCCTGACCTTGGGGCAGGGTCGCTTTTCCGGGCAAAGCTGGAAAAGAGTTTTGTGGAGATGGGTGATGAATAGAAAAAAACCTGAACAAGAACATTTGTTGTGAGGCCCCCTGTTCCCCCTTTTCATGAGCTCCCAGAGTCATGGAGGGAATTAGAGCCAGCTCCTTGGAACTTTCCCCTGAACAGTGAGATGGCTGTGTCAGCAGATCTGAGCCCAGCGGAGGCTGGACTTTCATTTTTGTTATCTGGGAAGGAGCTGGTGGAAGGGTATGAGTTTGCATATAAGTAAAACTAATGTTGTTGCCCCTCCTTCCCTACCCCCCATACACACACACTCCCGCCCAGGGCTGCAGAGATGCAGAGAGCACCCTGTCCTTTCTGGATGGAGGTGCTGCCTGGGGACGGGCCCATGGATCACAAACCTCTGAGCGAACCCTCCTTCCTGTGTGTGTGGGTCTCTCTGTGCGAGTAGAGGGGCAGAGGGAAGGTTTTGGTGTTTGTTGGGCAGGTCTTTCAGGAGTGAGGTCACTAGCTGTCTGCACACCGTGTATGCCAGTTGTGTGTGGACTTGTGTGTGGCTTCTGAGTTTCTACCTCAGTGGACATTCTGGAAGCTTAATCGTGTGGGGCTCACAGCTCCTTATAAGGAGAGGAACGGTGGTGCAGCCTTCTCCTCCTGCAGTTGTGTGCATTGTCATTTGATTACAGTGGTGGGATGGTTTGACTTGCATTGGTAGGAAGGAGTCTCTGAGTTAGAGAAATGGCCGGTGGCCTTGCTGTCTGTGGTGACCCCTCCCAGCACCTGGTCTGGGCACGTCATGGTGGTCACGTTGTGTGGAAAACTGTTCCTTTGTGACAAAAAACACGTTCAAAACAAATACAGAAGCCGGAAGGAAAACATTAAGTTTGATATTAATGTGAAAGATATTTTGATGCTAACTAGGGTCAAAAAAGAAAGCTTATATATTTTATCTCCAAATTTGGTGACAGTCACTTGACTTTAGTGTCAGAGCAATAGGGACAGAGAATCACCTGCAGGAATGAGGTTGGCACCTGCATTTGCAGGTGCAGGTGCTCAGGTGAGACCCCAGGAACTTGCCACATTAAATGGGGTGATCTAGGACGTCTCAAAGGAGGGGTGGCCCAGGCATGGGAGGCGCTGGCCCCGTGGTCCCCTTTGTGGTGAGAAGGCTTCAGAAGCCTTGTCCACTCACCCACACGTACCACACAGAGGGTCCTTTTTTTAATGGACAGAGAGGTAGGAAAGCATGTTCCCTGGAGGATGCTGTCCTGTCGATGTTGGGGACTGGGTCTCCCTTAGAAATGCAGCCTGTGCCTGGTTCTGTGGTCCTCGTGAACCATCACTGGCACATCAAGTTCAGTAGGTTGTAAAATCAATTCTTACCTCTTCGTTACTTGCAGAAAAACTCAGGAATAAACATCACTAATGAACAAGGAGACACGTGGGCGCCGTGGTTGGGACGTGTGTCCCTTTCTCTCACCGTAGCTTTTTTTAGTGATTTCTTTCTTGGGCTGAGCTCAGACGCCGTAGACTAGTTATGGAAATCCGGGAACTCTCGCCCCGAGTATTAACAGTGACCATCCACTGTGTTTCATGAGCTCTGCTAGGCTTATTCAAAGGAGAGGAAAGCAGTCCGTCTGATGGGGCCCCAGTTTTTGTTACTGGCCAGCAGCCGACTTGCCAGCCGCCAGCAACCCGGCCTCCCGTGTCAGGGATGTGGATTTGGGCTCCAGAGGGTCATGGTCCTCCCTGCTTGGCTGATGGCGATGTTCTGATCACACTTGTGGCCCCAATGTGACTTTGTACTTAAGGTGCAGCCCTCCCCCAGGGAGGTCGCAGTGTAGTTGGTAACTTCTAAGTGGAAGTTCAACGTCATTCAACATTTGGACGCAGTTTGCCACCTGCTTTCTAGGAGGGTCATGTTCAGGCCGGTATGACCTGCACAGAAGCTCAGGGTGGCATTATCTGGGTATTATCACCTCACAGTTGTTGGTGGACGCGTTCCTTGTCTTACACTGATGGTCGTGAGCAGAGGAGGCTCTGGTGATTTGGACGTGATTTCATTTTTGGGGACTGGCAGCAGGGCCCCCATCCCCATGTCTTTATTCACTCGAATGTGGTCATCCGCTGGGATCTCGGCACTTTGCTCCTACCATCCTCATCTTAGACCACACGGGACTGCAGTTGCCGGGACCTCCCTGTTCCATACAGCCCCTGCCCTTCGAGAAAACTGTTGATGTCCTGCACAGCGTCCAGCCCTGGCTGGCGTTCTGCAGCCATACGAAGCCAGGTTGTTGCCCAGTGACATTCTCGCGGCCTGAGGCTAGAATGCTGTAGAGGGCAGCAACAGGTCATGTGTGTGCAGTCCTGACAGTGTTATTTCAGACCCGAGGGAAGTCAGTGCAGGAACATGCTGAGGGAGGATGGAAGGTGATTTTGCCCGTTAGGTCCCCAAGACTGTGCAGACAAAAGGGAGGGTCCTGAGTGGGTCAGATAGGCTGCTATTTCCAGGGGTTACCAGCTTGACCTACAGGCCCTTCCTGAGCTGATTCATGGGGTGCCTGTGTGCATTATTGGTGGCAAGTGACCCTGTGTCTGGAAGGAAGGACAGCTGTCCTTAGACAAAACGGTGGACACCATCAGTCCTGGCTGGGTTCAGCAAGGCGCTCCGAGAACGCTCTGAGTCTAGAATGGGCAGGTCTTGGGCAGGGAGGGTCAGTGACCCAGGTATTGGAACCTTTAGGAAGCTGGTGTTTCTGGGATGGAGGTGTGTTTTATCAGGGGTAGTGTTGGAACCGGACACAGTGCTCCCTTCCATATGTGGTGTGCTTCTGAGCAAGTGGGTTTTCGGGTTATGCACATGCCTGTATATGCACACATGTGCACAAGCACCACTGCCCTTGGGAACCGCCCTTTGCCTGCCTGCAGGTCCTGGCAATCTGCTCCCTGCATTTGCTTTGAACAGACTCAGGAAAGTGGACCTGGATTTGGATGTGTGCTGTGTGCTTGGCGGTGGGGGGTATGAGAAGAGCTTGAGCAAGAAAAGGGACAGCAGTGACAGAATGAACCCCTCACAGTGCATACCCACCACCATTCCGACTTTCATCGTCAGTATGGACGTAGCTGGAACTGAACGGAAGACGCAGAGGTACTCACTCGATCCTGGCCATGGCCTTCGGGTCTTTGGAAAATGTTTGCAGCACCTGGCGTGGCTGCTGCTACACTTGCTCTGGTGGCCGCTGGACATGCTGAGCTCGTTAAGCCCACACTCTGTCCCCAGACAGTCCCGCCTGGGCTGGCTGGCAGATCTGAAACTTCAAGGTCCTTATTTTTCTCTTCGTGGTGGTGGTGGGGGAAGCTTTGAAATTCATCAGCGTGCTTCGTTGTATTTCATGTTTACTTTTACCAGAAGCCGTTGCTGGGTAAGATGCTTTCGCTTAGGAAAAGTCCTTTCTTGGTTTTGCAAGATCACTTCCGGTGTATTAGCATTATCTATGGATGGCCGAGTAACCCAAAAACATGACTATAGGGAATGAGAGTGGGATTTTGCTTGTTGATTCTGTTTTGTTCCTTTGGGGTCTTTAATCTTCGGAAGTCAGGACTTGCGATGATGGGTCACCGATGGTGCCTGAAAATACACTGTCAGGCAAGCAGGCCGCATCAGTCCTGGGGCAACATGACATCCTGTTCTGTGGGGAACCCCTCTTTGTAAATAGGCTCTGATAGGTCACTCTCCTTAAGAGGCAGACAGTCCAGCGGCTTTCAAGGGTGCTGCGTGCATTAGTGATCAACTGGGTCACGTTACAGTGGTTACTGGCGGTAGTGGGTCTGGAAAATTTAAACTGGTTAAAGTGCATGCATGCTGTACACTGTCGAAAGTAAGGCATTTGGGGAGGTTTGTGACCTTGTATGCTTTTGGTCATCTTAAAGTATTGTTTGGTGTTTGTACAGTGGCAAACAACATCTTAAATAATTTCTTGCATGGCTCGCTTTTCCAGTACAATAGGCTCAATTCAGGGTATCTTTACCGAAAAATGTGTATGAGCCGTTGGTTAGAATTCAGTGAGATTGATGTTGATGTGTTTGCTTTTCCCCTGCGTGCTCCTAATGAAGGAGTTTGGGGGCCGATTTCTGCGCCAAACAGTATACTGGGGAGGTAATGTTTAACGACGGTTTATGGCGTCCTGCACATAATTATCTCTCTCTGCATTCTCAGGCACAATTCTTTCTTTCACTTGATGGTGGGGACTTCTAGGCTGTTTCACAAAACGCACAGAAGAAAGAGATAATGTGAGATTGGTTTTAATTGCAGCCCGTTTTCTTATACTGGGAGAGAAACGTTGGTTTTGGGTAAGAGGCTGGAAAATAGGTCAGCGTGCCTGTGTTAGGGGCCAATACAGCCTTTTGCTTTGTTTACATGGAATAAAATACTGTTTACTTATAGAAACAAATTTCAGTTAAATATGTTTTGCAATCAGCTAATGGAAAATCTCAAAAAAATTTGTCCAGTAGACCAGGAAGTACTGCATAGTGAGGAAATATAGTGAGTGTCTCCATGCATGATTGATTGTTTTCACTGCTGGTAATTGAAAAAATTAAAAAAAAATTATATTAGATACTGAATTGGTGATAGTTTCAGCACTTTTGGGTTTAAGGTCAGAAAAAAACCTATTTTTCAAAGCCACTTTTCAATGGGATTTCCTCCCTGAAGTTTATCTGAGGCCTCTGGCCTTCCATGCTTGTCTTTAAAAATAGAAATTTACGCACCTTCGTTTTCGCTGGTGTTCCCCAAGTTTTCGGTCCGAATGCGGCTGGTGGCTGTCACCTTCTTGGCGCAGGATGTAAAAGAGTCAAAACGAGAAACGCGCTGCCTCTGTGGTTCGTGGAGGGAGCAGCCCGTGATTTGTTCTGTTTGGGTGAGAAGCTGAACAGCTGCTGTCAGTGACGACAGGCTTCGTGGAGCTGCCCAGTTTAGGGGAGATGCCGTTGGAAGCTTCTGGGAAATGGGGCTTTTAATGGGACCATCGCCATGATCATAGCACCAGCCCTGCCTTCCCTCCGAGGAGCAGAGGTCCAACCGGGGGCCGGCTCTCCTGGCTGGCCAGGGCGCCCCAACAGGACGGTTGCTGCAGAACTTGAGGAAGTAAGCTCCGAGTCCTTCCCTTGTGTGATAGTCACCAGGTAATGGATGGGAAATCGTGAAAAGTAGGTGGTGACACGAGGCATTAATTTTGGAGAGCCAAAGAAAAGCAAAATCCCCTTCTTTATTTTCACATGGACAGCTCTTTATTCCAGTCTCCCTAATTCCGTAACTTGGAATTTTTCAGGATGTCAGTCACATCTGGGGAAAGCGTAGTCCCACACCCTCCCTGGTTTGCTCTTGGACTTTCTGAAAGTGAACAGTAACTATATTGTGCACTCATCTGCCTTGTGTTCTCTGTTAAGGTCAGACTGGACTGCCAGTGTTTGTATGTAATAAAAGGGCATCAGGACAGCTGCTATGTTCAGGACATTTGTATTTTCCTTTGGAAATATATTGGTCTACCTTATTCATGTCCATAAACGTCCTTCTGTTTGTACCTTCTATCTGGAGGTGAAGATGAAGCCTTTCTCTTCCGAGCCAGGAATTTCTTTGGGTTCTTGACAGACGGTCAATAGTTTCATAAAAGGGAGCCCGCTTGCAGGATCACATTTAGGTCACCCAGGCGTGTTTGCTGTAAGTGGCGCTGAGTCCAAAGCTGAGGTCCGAGACTCGCAGCACCAGGCCAGTCTTGCTTATGTGGTCAAGGGAGTTTGGGTAATCAAACCTGACCGTGGACAGGAGTCACAGGTATACTTGGGGACTAACGTGGAGTTTGCTTTGATTTACTTGGTGGTGTTAAATAATTTAAAGGAGACCTTTTGTTTGAGAAAATGGAACTTTGTCACCGTCCTGACCATGGTTCCTTCCCAGTACCTCTTGTCCTGAACAGAACGTGTGTGAGACTCACCCTCATAGTGTTTTTGGCAGAAACATGGGGCCCGCTGTTCTCTGGGAGCTGGGAGGTGAGACTGTTATGGGCAGTGTGTGTCCTTGGGCCCCGGGAGAGTGGGTTTGTGTCCTTTGCTTTCATGGGGGAGGTGAATGCGGGGGATTCTGGTAGCCTTTTATTCATTTCTTCTTATTAGAGTGGAAATGTAGTTTGCTCATAATGGATTATTGATTGGTCTGAGCGAGGCGGCCTCAAGGCCCTGTCATCAGGGTCCTTACTCAGTGAAAGCCTCACTTCATGGAGCCACAGGGACCCCGGTCTGGGGACTGTAAGCCGGGATTGTTAATCTCGGGTAGATTGGTGTGTGGGGAGAGGAACTCCTCATTGTCGTTCTGGAATTTCTCCCCATTTGTTCAGAGAATAGGCTTTTTGTCTCAACAGTTGATAAGCTGGTGCAGGATGTTAATGATGTATTTTAATTCATGGCTCATAATACTACAGTGTAACCAGTAAAGCTCGCTTCATTGTCTGCAGAAGAACAAACGCCCAGTATACTAAGCACACTGAGCCCCCAGCACTGGGCATGCCCTGTGGCCAGAGTCCCCTTCAGAAATGCACCAGGCCGAGCTGGACACTTCTCTTTTTATTCTGTGGCTTGCCTTTGCAGCCATAACACCCCTGTCCCTGTCCTGAGCCATCTGTCTGTCTGTCTTCTGGGAGCAGTTTTCTCTATAAGGGCATCACTGCCCCCACCTCCCCCCATTTCCTGCATTTCACAAACACTCCTATTACCAGTGCTCTGGAGAGGATAGGTCCCAGGCCCACTGCTTCTGGCTCAGACTTTGCCATTTCTGCCCATTGTCCCCCAGCAGGTGACCAGAGCGGGAGAGAAGGGAAGTGACCATACAGCTTCGAGGAAACCCAAACTATTTCTTACTATCATGCTATGGTTACTTAATGAACTGGAACTAAAAAAGTACCCACCTGGAGAGTGCTTTGAAAAACCACACGAGCTTCGGGTTTGCTCCCTAAACTGAAAAGTAGTGAACTTGGTGCAGAACTGTGCCACCCCCTATTCCGGAGGACCCCTCCCTCTCACCCCCCCCCCCCACCGTGTCTACTAGTTCTGCTTGGGTTGCTTTCAGAAAACTCACAGAATGGCTTTGCTATGAAAATTACTCTGAATGTTAGAGGTTATTTGAAAATCAGCCTTCTGGTTCCTTGGATAACATTTTGATAGAATTGGCTTTGATAGTTTTGGGAAAATCAGTACAAAATCCGTCGGCTTTGGCCTTGTGCTGGTTTAATTTACATAAACCAAGATTTTGTGTAGATTCAAGAATATGCGTACTGTTTAAAAATAGAGGATATTTACCTTGTCTTCATAATATCATATCATATTTAACTGGTTGGAAAAAGCTG
>PVJC01018169.1:0-31650 GCA_004026665.1 Murina feae | reverse complement strand
TCACAGACAAGAAAAAGCTAAAAGAGTTCATCACTACCCAACCAGTATTATATGAAATGCTGAAAGGTATCCTTTGAGAAGAGGAAGAAGAAAAAGGAAAGTAAAAATTATGAACAACAAATATATATCAACGAGTGAATCTAAGAATCAAGTGAATAAAAAATCTGATGAACAGAATAAACTGGTGAATAGAATAGAATCAGAGGCATAGAAAGGGAGTGGACTGACAATTTGGGGGGGTTAAGGGTGTTGGGGGTGCGTGAAGAGAATGGACAATAATCGTACACCTATGGATGAGGACAGTGGGAGGGCAAGGACAGAGGGTGGGGTGGGAACTGGGAGGAGGGGAGCTATGGGGGAAAAAAAAGGAACAACTGTAATAATCTGAACAATAAAGATAAATTTAAAAAAAATTAAATGAAGAAAGTTTGGATATCCTCGATGGAGATTTTCACACATATTTGAGTGATGATCCCATTGATTCAACAGATGATGCTGAAAAGGAAAATTTTGCCATCGGATTTCTTAATAGTATTACTCCTTTGGGAATGCTGTGTCACAAATTAAAATTGAAAGTGGGTGCAATCATCACGCTACTGAAAAATCTTAATAGTAAATGAGGTCTTTGTAACGGTACTAGATTTATTATCAAAAGATTATAATCTAAAATTATCAAAGTTGAAGTATTAATAGGATCTGCAGAGGGAGAGGTTGTTCTGATTCCAATAATTAATTTCTTCCCATCTGACACTGGCTTCCCATTTAAATTAATTGGGTGACAGTTTCCTTGGTGCCAGCATATGTGATGATCATTAATAAATCACAAGGACAAACTCTAGACAGAGTAGGCATATTCCTACCTGAACCCGTTTTTGCACATGGCCAGTTGTATGTTGTTTTCTCTTGAGTGTGAAGAGCGTGTGACGTTAAAGTTCTAAATACTTCATCACAAGGGAAATTAGTCAAGCACTCTGAAGGTGTTTTCACTCTAATGTGATGTAGAGGAAGATCCTATATAATAAACCCTAATATGCACATCGACCGAATAGCAGAACGACCAGTCACTATGACGCACACTGACCACCAGGGAGCAGATACTCAACATAGGAACTGACTCCTGGTGGTTAGTGCGATCCCACAGAGGGAGCACCACTTAACCAGAAGCCAGGCTCACAGCTGGCAAGGGCAGCAGTGGTTTCAGGAGCCTCTCCCGCCTTCACTTGCAGACTGGAAATAAGGAGTGAGGGGTCCTGAACTGCGAGAGCCCCAGACTGCAAGAGGGATGTCTGACTGCTGGCTTAGGCCCAATCCCCTCTCAGTCTGAAGGGTCCCAGACTGAGAGAGGGCACAGGCTGGGCTGACGGACCCTCCCCTCATAGTGCATGAATAGCATGCACTGGGCCTCTAGTATTAGAATAAGTTTAATCACTTTATCAGTCATTGCTTACATCACTGTTGTTTTTATATCATGTTTTTGTTGTTTTCATACCATGTTTTTGTTGTTTTTATATGATGTTTTGTTTTTATATCATGCCTCTGTTGTTATTATATCCTTTTGTTACTGTTTATTTATTAAGAAATCTATATATTATTTTCATATACATTTTACTAATTTCTTTTCACCTCTCACACTTCTGTTATAGAGAAAAGGCAAATAGCAATAGTAAAATATTTCCACTAATTAATTCCACTTTAATGTGCACGAATTTCATGCACTGGGCCATTAGTATGTTCACTAAAAGACTAGTACCGAATGTTTATAATAGCTTTATTCATGATAGCACCAAACTGGAAATAGCCCAGATAGATTAGCCATCATCAGCAGGAGAGCAGATGAACAACCTGTGGTGTATCCACACAATGGAATACTACTGAATAATAAAAAGGAATAAACTACTGACATAGGCAACAACATGCATGTATTCCAAATGCATTATACAATTTATAGAAAATAGTATATACTGTATTGATATAAAATTCTAGATGAGGAAAAACATGATCTGTGGTGGAAGAAGATAATAAGAGCGCTTGCCTCAGGAAAGTAGGATGAGGACTGACAAGGAAGAGGCATGAGGGAAAGATTTGGGGTGATGGTGATGTTCTATATCTTGAGAGGACATTGCGTGATACAGGTGTAACGTATTTGCCAAAATTCAGAGAATGTACACTTATAATTTGTGCATTCTATCTTATGTGAATTTTACATCAAAATAATATAAATAAATATTAGATTCTAATATTCCATGTATGCCTCATTGTAATATCTGCAATTTACTTGAAATATATCAAAACCTGGTATTATTAATTTGTGAATATATGAGTGGAAAAATTAGTAGACATGTGATAAAGAAACTTTAGTTACATGTTAATGCTGGAATCCAGGTGGTGAGTATATGGATGTATACGAATATTTTCACAAAGTATTGGGGGGAAATGTACAAAAGATGTATAGCAAAAATATTAATTCAAGTTATCATTATGCAAAATGATTTCACACTTGCATGTTTTTTTTTAATAACAGTAAACTGAAGCAAGTTCCTTTTGTCCGTTGAAACAGCATTATATACTGCCTGACAATTATTGACAGCTTTATCCTGCACTAGCACTCACTATATTTTTCCTCATTGACCATTTTTATGGAACAAACGTTAAATGAGCACCGTCTTTTGCAATTAATTTTTATAGAATCATTGATTAGATTTTCCCAAATAATTTATTTCTCACTTATACCCTAGAAGATAATAGCATTAAATATAGCAGTGTAACATTTTATACCAGACTGCCTTAGCTTTCCGCTGAAAGATTTACATAGGTATGAAATAAGAGCTATTTCTGTTTAATAATCTGCAGGTAAAAGCAACAGAAATGTAGAAGATAGGAATAATCTACCTATAAAATGTTCCACCTATAAAATAATCTACCTATAAAAAATATATATATCCTAAGAGTTCTTTAGATAATCAAAGCTTTTCTGGTGAAGGTCATTATACACTGCAGTTAACTAAACCCTAAAAATACATGTTTCTTTGGAATTTAACATAACCTCTGCATAGCTGTGATAGTAAACCATTGGGTACAGTCCATTCAAATATACAACCTAATTATCTAATTTGTTTAGTAAATAAACAAATGTGCAGTCTCAGGCCCCAGGTAGACTCTCTGGGATGAGAGAAGATATAGACATAGTTCTTAACCCTAATATAAAGGTGTTTCTTTCAAAGAGAGTTACTGTTGCAGTGTGAAACTAACTGCAAAGATACAATGAAAAAATAAGCTGAATATAGTGTCACAAGAAAATACAAAACACTTAAAGATAACAAATTGTAAAGTACCTCTCCTTTAGGATGCCAAGTGTAAGTGACAACTATGATTTCTGGTTGTTAATGAATACTCCGTAGGTCAATAATATCAGTATCACGGTTTAATATTGAATGTAGAGAGATGAAAATAAATAATTCCTAATCTTACATTCAATAATGACTAACTTTTATGAAACACTTTGTAGGCACTCTGTTAAATAGTTTTCTATTAGCAGTAGAAGAACTCTCCTAATAATTTTATGAGATAAATACTATGTTCCCCTATGGTACTGATAAAATTGAGATGTAGGGATTAAGTTATTTGCCCAAATCTATCTGACTAATAAGGGAGAGAAATTAGAATTGGTGAGTGAATGATTTCATGGTCCATGAGGTAAATCCACCCATAGCCAGCCTTTTTACTAGGCCAGCACAGCAGTCCTAGCCACAGAAACAAGACTGAAGGTCAGGATTGGGTGAAATAAAGAATGTATATAATATTTTTCCAGGTATTTTTATGCTTTCTAAAATAAGTGATCTGGCCTAGAGTCAAAGAATTTTAGATCTCATGTTGTCATGAGAAAAACTGGGGGGAAAGGAATTTGGGGAAATCCCAAAAAATGTAAACTAACTTTCTCAGGGAAACTTTCCCCCATTCAATACAGAACTCAGGGAAGGAGCAATGGTATCAGCAAGTATCGTCCAGTTCTCTCTCCTCCATATAAATAGAAGCTAACTTTTATTGAGTACTTACTGTATACTGGACACTCTTTTAGCCCATTCTATGTACCATTTAATACTTCACATTTTATAGAGTGGGAAACTGAGTCATAGACAGAATATGGGACTTGCCCAAGGTCAGTAAGTTGGTGGAGCTGAGTTCACACCCAGATACAATCTATTTCTGAGGTCACACTTAGGTAAACTCAAATGTACTGCTTCATCCCCAAAATGTACAGTGTGCACTTTTTGACCTTTCCAATTCTGTGTGTGGCGGATTTATTTTTTAACAGGACCTGATATACCTACTAACGAATACTGACTTTATTTTTTATTCTTAAATCTCTTAGGAAGGACTGCTCCACTCCCAGATGTGGTTTTTTTAAATATGTTTTTATTGATTTCTTACAGAGAGGAAGGGAGAGGGATAGAGATCTAGAAACATTGATGAGAGAGAAACATTGATCAGCCGCCTCCTGCACACCTCCTACTGGGGATGTGCCCACAACCAAGGTACATGCCCTTGACCAGAATCGAACCTGGGACCTTTCAGTCCACACGCCGACGCTCCATCCACTGAGCCAAACCGGCCAGGGTCCAGATATGTTTTTATGATGTAATTATTTCCTTCCCTTCTTCAGGTTTCAGGATGAAATGGGAGAAAGAAGTGTATGTATTTGTATTTATATCTATACATTTCCATTCATAGATTTTCTCCTTTCCTATATGGAAGGTTGTTGTAGAGAGGTTGTCCTTAGCTGTAGACATAAAAAAGGAACAGATTTTTTCAGCTGGAACAATGTATACAGTGGTCATGTCATCCTTGACAACTATTAAAATCTCCTAGATATCCCTTTCTATATATGGATTTACATAAACACATAGGTATGTGCCTATGCATGTAGATATCTTATGTACACATTCATAGAAATGACAGAGATGTATGTTAATGTTCCTTGCTATGCATATATGTGTTAGGTGAAAAAAATCTTGGTATAAATAGATAGAGATAGAGATAAAGAGAGAGAGAAAGAGAGAGAGAGAGAGAGACTGAGAGAGAGAGAGGATGACAGAGCTACATATATTTTTAAAGGAAGTTTAATGCTCACTTCCAGATTAAATTATTTCTATTTTAGTCATTACTAGTATAGAAATGTGTCCATTACTTGTTTAGCTTAGGTAGTTTCAAACTTGGGGGACTGGATATGTATCTTTGATGGTCACAAGCTATGTGATTACTTTGTGCAGCCAGAGCGGTGTAGCCCAATTTCAACCCTTGACCTTTAGACCCACCACTCAAGGGTCTTTCTGAGCATCACCCTTGCATTAGGAACACTGAGCTGCAATTCCTCATAATTCCCACTCAGAAGCATATGTGCTGCTTATGCATGTATTTATATGCAAAAAAACCATATTTTAAATCTCTATACTGTAACATTCTCTGTATAACTGTCTAAGCTGCAATGCTCTATATTCAGTAATTTAATAGAAATGCCTTAGATTTACTTTCATATTTTTTCTGGATAAAGAGTCACCAAGCAAATTGACCTTGAAAACCTGCAGAAAGAAATCACATAAAAATAATTATAATCTATAATTCAGAACTTTGTTCTTCACAAAGGTAATAAATTAAACATTCTCCTTTGAGATTTCTTTATTGTGCAAAATGAGAGTGATTAGGTCAAACTGTTCTTTCTACCACGTTTTGACATGCCAGGCAGAGATATTAACATTTCCAAAGAGAAATGGAAAAGGTTCCGGGGTTGGTAAGACTTAAGGGTAATCAACCTATCAACCTAAAATTACACATAGATTATGTTGTCTCTCCTCCCTTCATTCCTTTAAGATTTTCTTCTATGAAGCAATGCTGAGCTGAGGGAAAGGAAAACAATATATACTCACAAACTTTTTAAAAATCAGTCTGCATATCATACTGAAGAAAGAAATGGCAGGGTAGCCAATGGCAAAGCATTCTCAGGAATGCTGTTTCAGTGTGCTTTCTTCTCACACCCACACTCTGCAACATGACTTCAGAATTTGTTCTATGCACAAACCACAGAGCTTTACTCCAAATCCTTCTGTGGATCACAAGGAAACCAAACTGCTCAGACTCTTCACTGCACACCCACCTCCTTCCTGCTTCTCTAAGTGTCCTGCTGAGAAAAGCATGTCCTAATTTTTTAATCATTCAACATATTTTATGTCTATCAACGTAGCGTAATGCCCCAAATAGTCCTTATACACACACACACACACACATACACACACACACACGCCTGTTAAAAAGCTTATTTCCAAGCCCTAGCCAGTTTGGATCTGTGGATAGTGTCTGCCTACTGACCAGAGGGTCCTGGGTTCGAGTCCAGTCAAGGGCACGTACTTTGGTTGCAGGCTCCTCCCTGGCCTGGGCCCTGGTTGGGGCTCGTGCAGAAGGCAACCAATAGATGTGTTTCTCTCACATCAATATTTCTCTCTGTCTTTCCCTCTCCTGTTCTCTAAAAATCAATGGAATAATATCCTCAAGTAAGGATTTTTTTAAAAAGCATATTTCCAGGACATAGTACCATAGTTTTTATCTCATAGTACCCCAAAATAATTCCCCTCCTGTTTGGATCTTAGTTAGTCAATGACTATGCTAATGAAAGCAACATTTATTGAATAGCACACATGTTCAATAATAAATATAAATAATGATAGCAACCGACCTTTGTTTCAGAGGTAGATCCTAACTTTCCATGAATATTTGTCTACATGACTTACTCAGAGACATCCTCCCTCACTTTATTTCTTCTGTTTTAGATTCAGGGTTCACAGACAGTGTCTTTGTAAACATCAGATCTATAACAATGAGAGTAGAAAATCTTAAGCCCTTACACCTTCCAAACTGTAAAAGCTCATGCTCAGAGGAAAAATATATTACTAGATCTTGTTTAAAAGGTCAATGGAAGGCAGTATCTCAGCAAAGCTTCATGAAATGCAAAGACACAGTAATCCACACCTCTGTCATCTGATTCTCCCTCACAGCATTTTGCTTCATAAAAGGAAGGGTCTTAACTTGAACATGCACCGATAATTTCCATGCAACAACGTTTTGAAAGATTTCTAAAAATTGGATGAGTAATTTTTAAAAAGTGACATGTAATAATGCAATACCACTTTAAGAGGAAAGAAAGAACTCCTCTTCAAGGTCATGATAGAATAAGACTAATGAGAAGAGTCACTGCATACTGCCTGACTATTGAATCACTCTGTCCTTGAGCTTAAATAATGTTGTTACAGATAAATTTGCATTAAGTGTAATTATTTGTAGACTATAGATTCACTTTACTTTATTACCTGTAATTTAGATTTAATTGACTTTCTGTAGATATGCAGAGATTCCTAATTTGATTAACTTTTTTTATATCGCCTAACCTACTTACTTGCATATGCACTCAATATATAGTTTTGACATTGATTAGGCTTGACTTACTTTCCAGATCTTCATGTTATACTTTCACCCAAAGTAAACTCTCAATTTCAATTCAGTCTGCTACCACACCTTTATTTATCTTTTATAGTTTTTAAAATATATATGTTTTAATAATTAAAGTTCTGATGTATTTTTAAAAAATTAAGTTGACATACACAGCTGAACTTCCTGAAATGAAAATATTTTGTTAACTTATTTCAGAAACTCAGTGAATTAAATTTTTCTTTTAAATATAGGCATCATGATAATCAAGTTAATTGTTTAAATAAAACAGTGATTTATATTTTGTGCATACTGTCTAATTAAGAATTGAGGTAGGAGAACAATCTCACTAAGAATTTTTAAAAATGCAATTATAATGAAAAGATAAGAGATTCAACTAAGAGACTGGCAAAAATTGAAAAAAAAAAGTGACCATGTCCAGCACTAACCAGGGCGGAGTTTGCTAACTCTCCTGGTGGAGCTGCAAATTACCATGCCATTCACGACGTAGGGAAAGTCTTTAAAATATGCATACTCTCTGATAAAGTAATTTTATTGTTAGCAATCTAATCTGTGTCAATAACCAGAGATGTTAGAAAGTTGTTCAGACAAGGACATTCATATCAAGTCCTTTGTAAAACTAAAGTTGATCAACAGCATAAATATTCAGAAAAGAAATAATATAAGAAAATACCTATAAAAGAGTACTAGGTATTTATTTTAAATACAGATGTAGAGAAATACTTGTTGGCATAGAAAGACGTGATAAATTGCTAAGCAAAAGGAGCAGGCTACATATAGCATAATGCCAAATTTTATTAATGTGCATGCATTATCAGAAATACATGGAAAATGTAAGAATAGATACACCTCAAAACATCAGCATCACTTAGTGGACTTATGAGGCAATGGGAGATTTAATTTGGTTTTTCTTTTGTACTATCATTGCCTTTTGCTTTTAATTATTTTTTATATTTTCTTCATAGCACATCTGCAATTTTCATAGTAGTTGTCTTTAATTGGAAAAATGCTTAACAGAAATTACTTTTTTACCTCCATTTTTTTCTTGCCACATTCAACAGAGAAGGAGGGTCCATATCCTTTTCTATCCTCTGCCCGTCCTACCCCATCCAGCCCTGTATAGAAGGATTAGCAAATCCATTTGGTCATGCTCCATAACCAACTGCATCATGAGTGGAATAGCTATACACCCAAACATCATGCTCATAAATGTGGTGTCCATTTTTTTCTACTTTTTTTTTGGCCAAAATGATTCACTGGACTACGATCCCCTCCCATGCTGAAAGCCATACCTTGCCTGTCCCCCTGTTCTATTGCTTGGGCTTGGATTCTTTCATCGCCACTGCTCTCTAAATGAATTAGCCTTGCGGGAGAATGCTGAGATTCCAAAACTGGGTGTGGGTTTAGTGCAGTAAAGAGGAGATTATGACTTTCAATTAGGCAACATTCACCAGTCTTGTTTACCAAAGTGCTCTGCAGACTTTGTGCACAAGCCCAACCAATAATAGAATGTTATGTCCATTTTTATTTTTCCCCAGTCACTTCTGCCTGCAACTCCCTCAGGAGCCTCCTAAGTAGGGGTCCCTGGGATTTGAGGTAGGATCCAAGCATTCCTCAGTCCCTGATGCAAATGCCATTGAAAAATTTGAAGATTTTGCCCCTGAATACATTGCACCACAGTCTCCACACCTAGAATGGCCCTGAGCTTGGTCACTGTTCTGCTGTGGGCGTTCTGAAATCTTTAATAATTTTTGAACCAAAGGCACCGCTCCTTCCTGCCCCCAAATTATGTAGCCCCAACCACTGAATGTCTTTTCTGAAAACAAAAAGGAAAAAGTAGCAAAGTCAAACTCACATGTAGATTTATTCTGCATGTTGGGGGAAAGAACATAGCGTATCTCTTTCCTTTTGGATTGCCTATTAATATAAATTATAGTAAGAACTGTCTTCCTTTCTCCCAAAGCCTCCTGACTATTTACCTTTGGCAGTAACTATAGATCTGCATTTGAAAATTGTTTTCACAGTGAGGTAAGAACCCTGGGTTCTCTGCATTGTTATAAGAAGAACCGGATAGAAAACTTATAAATAATGGAAAACCAGAGATAATCCATGATCTCAAGATTCTAGTTTTGTAAATATTTTTACTTAAACATGACAGGGTGACTAATCTTGGGGAGTGGTGTTCTAAACTTATGTAAGAGCAAGGCTTACATGATGAGCCCAGTGAGGCTCTCTTGGATCTTAACCAGTCATTGATTGGTGGGCTGGTCAGCTAGTAAATCAAATTATGACATCATCGAATGATCCCAGTATTCATTCTTTGTAATGTCATTTGTGAAAAAATAACATCGCTCTTGTCCCTCCCTAGGATTTAGTTCAGAAGCTTATGCTCCTGGCCTTTCTAATCAATGTCAAATTTCCTTTGGGACAAGGTCAGGAATAGCTGTCTTAACTGAAACAATAACTGGAAATCAGAATAAAATTATTTCTATCCACAGCCAGCAAAAAGTTATGCTTACTTTATTTCTTTCAATCCAGTGCCCTGCAAACAAATTTATGTTAAATGCATGTAATATTCCAATCTGTTTAAAAGATTTGGTATAAAATAAAGAGAGTGTATTATGAATAACTGTTTGTTGACAGGCTCCAGGGACATACTGTACTTCTTTTAAATTCATCATATTAAAATGGATATGGTTCTCATATGCTAATACAACTTCCAATTTGTTTATAACAAAATGGGTCAACGGACCATTAATTCAGTTGCAAAACTGTCATCCCTGGCTTTAGGTTCTGTAAAACTAATGAGACTTCACTGATATTTGCTCACACATTCTGCTCAGCACTTCACGTTAACAATTTCTATGGCAAGGTTATTGGATTCAAAATGAATGTTTACATTGAAAGGGGAAACAAGTGTCAAATATGAAGCTCAAAGAGGTACTCCAAGCTAGAGGAGCTTATCATGGCTTAAACCCTGTTCTGTTCATTCCCTCTAATGAAAAGCAAAGACAATAGCAGACACGGGGATAAATGTAATGAAGAGAAACAATACCAGGGCTTTGAGAGGTTAATCCAGGCACAACAGAGTTAATCTGGAAAAGCCTGGGGGAGGTTTTAGCCTAAAACTGAGACAAAACTTGTTACTTTTTTGATCCAGTTGTACCCAATGAATGCCTCTATTTGCAAAGAAGTTATTGGATTTTTCAAACCAGTGGGGCAGAAGCTACATCCTTAATTTTTCTTGTTAAACACACTTGGGTACTTGTTTCCAGAATAAATGATGTCAAGATCTTCTTTTTCTTCTCAAACAACAAAATAAAAGAAGTAGAACAATACACCTATTTAAGAAGACACAGATTTTGACCCAAGACCCAAAGTTTCTAAGAGCCAAACGGTATATTCAACAGACGATACAATAACATTACTTTGCAAGACAGAGAAGAAATGCCATTTCATTTTACTGTTCCAAAGGTTAAAAGATAAAGCGCACTTGATTGATTGCTTAAATAAAGTGCTTTTAAACAATCACTTATTTAAAATTGCATAATCTGCATTATTTTATCTGACATACAAAGTCAGATAAATGAGATTGTGTCCAATGGGTTTAATTTAAGAGTATGATTCTGCTTTGCATATATTTGCAAAATTTTTGCCTCACAAAGCTGAATGTGCAAACTTTTCAAGATATGAGTGAATTAAATTCATATAACCTGGGGGAGGGGGATATTAAAGTCAAATTAATATTTTTGAGGACTAACTATATTCTTTGAATTCAACAGCATATTTTAAAACACATCATTAAGTTTATATGTAAATCCCCAAGGATTAGATCTGAGACTCCATTTTATAAACTGTCAGCAATTACACTATACTTCATATTTGAATGAATGGGAAAATCTGAAAACAAAGTAAAGAAGACCCCCAAAAAGTAACATCACAGCCTTTCAGAGAATGAGCAGGTAGTGAAGGAAAGAGTGTTACTATCAGAATGTTAACTCAGGATTGTCCTAAACCCAACAAAGTATTTAAACGTTATCTCTCCTACTCCTAAGAAAAAGATTTATCTTAATGGCAATTTTCATTTCCCTTTCCAAATTTGCAATGTTAATATGGGAATATTATGGAATATGAAAACTACTTTCTTATAAAAGAGTACTAAACTTACATACAAGTTTAAAAATGGTATCTTCACCTAAAGAGGTAATATAAAAATTATGGTCAAGTGTAAATGCTATTTGAAAATGTATTTACCATTTTTTTATTTCTTGTTTAATAAAATGAGTTTGAAAGCAGATAGGACACCATTTTCTTCCAAGGAACATTATTTTTTACATATTTATAGGTGCATTAGAAACATAAATATGTTTGTAAAATGTTTCTTTGAATTCCATTAGTGAGGTCATATTTGATTTTATTTAAACTATTTCCATTTTCTAGGGTATCATCTTTACATTAGTTAAGTTGAAATGAACACAACTTATGAAGCAGTGCATTTCTGGTGTGTATGTTTTGTGTTTAATTCTGAGCCGTTATTGTTTAACTCTTTTTTAAAAAGATAATTTCTAATGTCATACACTCAAGTTTCTCGATTACTCAAAAGTTTCTAGGTAACAACAATGTTAAACTAAACAAAATAGATTAAAATATAATAATGAATCCTTAGTTAGCATACATAGCATAACTCGCTTAGAATATAAATAAGACCTTCAACAACTGGCCTTTTAATTCTGGCTTCATTTCCTCTAATAATAGCAGATACAAATCAAGTCCCCAGTCCCTTGGGAAGCCTTTGCTAACCTCCAGATCCGACTGGGGAGCCTGTTACATGGTCCCAGCCTTCTGCACCTCTTCCTCTCCTATCATTTGTGCCCTGTGTAGGGAGTGACTCTGAGCATCTGTATTCCTTATGGAAAGAAGGACCACGGCCAAAGGGACTATGCTTTCCTGTTAGGAAGCCACGGTTTATTGAATGCTCACTGAGTACAGTATTTTGCATGTAGCATCTCACTTTATCTTCACATCAGTTCTCTAAGGTGGCTGCTGTTTGTCGTGCCAAACCAGAACAGCACTGTGGTTAAGATCTTGGACTTTGAAGCCATCAGTGCCAGTCTGAATCTTGACTCTGACGTTATTAGCTGTTGAGACTTAGGCAAGTCACTTACCTCTGTATGCCTCCATTTCCTGATTGTAAAATGAGGATAAAAATTGTGCAGACCTGCCCTGACCGGTTTGGCTCAGTGGATAGAGCGTTGGCCTGCGGACTGAAGGGTCCCAGGTTTGAGTCTGGCCAAGGGCATGTACCTTGGCTGCGGGCACATCTCCAGTGGTGGGGGGGTGCAGGGGGCAGCTGATCGATGTTTCTCTCTCATCGATATTTCTGACTATCTATCCCTCTCCCTTCTTCTCTGTAAAAAATCAATAAAATATATTTAAAAAATACTGTGCGGACCTCATGGCATTGTTATGAGTACTAAATAATTTCTTACAAAGGCACTTGGAATAGTAGGAGGCACATAGTAGATGGTAAACAAATGTTATCTAGTATTGCCCTCATTTTGCAGGTGAGGAAACTGAAGTTTAGGGAATCTATGTCACAGGTGGTGAATGGGAAAGTTATCTGACTCTTGCACACTATGAAAACCTGCCCTAAAATATAAAAACGTTTATTTGCAGAACAGAAAACAACTATAGGTGACAGACAAGTGTTGTTAGAGGAGTGAATGGTAGAAATGTTGAATCCCCCAACACAGCCACCCAAGGCAAGCTGGGACAAGACAGGGCAGTTTCAGTGGGCAGACACACAGGATCCATGAACACTCACACCTCTTTGCTTCAGATGCCTTTCCCATTGAGAAATATTCTGGATGAGACCTTGACGGAGGTATTAATTCTTGCTTCTTTCTGACGCTATTCAAAATGTCAGCTTTTCTTTCCTAATTAACTTGAACCATTACCTGCTGTTGATCTGTATGTTTATCTCCTAAAGAAATCCTTATTAAAGCAAATTATTTATCTCTGAGATGTGACCAAATAGGTTGGGAAAGGGATCTATGGGTACCAGGGACAGGAAGTATTTATTTACTCAAATAAATGTTTAACTGAGCAACTATGGTGGGCCAGATACTACACAAGCTGTAGGTATTTGCACTTCAGAATTAATTACGGCCACGTACTTTCCCTCCTAGACTTAAAGACTTTCTTCAGTGATTGATGCTCAGAAAATTGGTTAGCTACCTAAAGATGGGAAATATATCTAGATTCTCACCTTTCACCACACATTAAAATGGAATCTTAGAGTCTTAAATAATTAAATGTAAATAAAAATAAATTATAAGTGATAATTAACTGGTTTATTGGTAGAGAACTTTCCAAAAGTGTGATCTCACTTTTGGTAAAAAATAGAATGTAAGATAGTAATTCAATATTAATGTCCTTGTGAGTCAAAATATCATAAGAACAACAGACTAGGAAACATATCCTATCTAATAAAAGAGTTATATGCAAATTAGGCATCACTCCACCACAAAGATGGCTGCTCCCATAGCCATAAGATGGTGGCACCCATAGCCACAAGACAGTGGCACCCAGTCCAGCTCAGCCCCACCACTGAAGTGGTCAGGCCTGTTAGCCAGGCAAGTGGCAGGAAAGGTGGGGGACCTAAGGAGTGGAACAGGCAATCAGAGGGGGCTGGGGGTCCCCTACCCAGGCCAGAGGCCTTCATCAGAGGCCTCAGGCATGGGCAAGGGTGGAGCTGGTGATCGGAGGGGGCAGGGTCAGAGCTGGTGATCAGAGGGGTATGAGGGTGCCCCTACCCAGGCATAAGACCTGGGCCAGAGGAGATCGCAGGGGCCTGGGCTCCACAGAGCCAGTGATCATAGGGGCAGGGGCAGAGCATGCGATCACAGAGGTCTGGGCATGGGCAGAGCTGGCAATGCAAGGGTCTGGGGATCCTCTGCCCAGGCCTGTAGCCTTGGCCACAGGCTGCAGTGGTGCAAGGGTGGAGCTGGCGATGGCAGGGGCTTAGGGATTTTCTGCCCAGGCCTGCAGCCTCAGGCAGAGACCACAGGCCTGGGAAGGGGCAGAGCCAGTGATCACAGGGGACTGGGGGTCCCCTGCCCAAGCCTGAAGGCTTGGCCAGAGGTTGCAGGCCTGGACAGGTCTCAGAGCCGGCAATTTCAGGGGTCTGGGGGTTCCCTACCCAGGCCTGCATCCTCGGCCAGAAGTTACAGGCCTGGGCGGAGGTGGAGCTGGAATTGGAGGGGCAGGAGTGGAGCTGGTGATCAGAATGAACTACAGAGGAAACACCTTTTCTTACCGCTCATTGGCTAAGCTCCCTGTATGCCACTGGTAATATTCTTAACTTGGGTAATAAGAATCCCTAAAGGCGATCTAGAGTTTTTCCACCACACTCCTGGAAGAAAAAAATGAAGGTCCACTGCTGGAGTGCTTAGAAATGTCATATCCTGCCCTAGCCGGTTTGGCTCAGTGCATAATGCCTCAGCTTGCTGAATGCAGGGTCTGAGTTCAGTTCTGACCAAGGGCATGTACCTAGGTTGCAGGCTTCTCCCTGGCTGGGGCCCAGGTCAGGGCTCATGCAGGAAGAAACCAACCAGTGTTCCTCTCACTTTGATGTTTCTCTCTGTTTTCCCCTTCCATATTCTCTAAAAATCAATGGAAACATATCCTCAGGTGAGAATTAAAAAAAAAGAAAGAAAGAAAGAAAGAAAGAAAGAAAGAAAGAAAGAAAGAAAGAAAGAAAGAAAGAAAGAAAGAAAGAAAGAAATGTCATATCCTATGAAAGACACATCTTAAAAATGCCTAAAGAAAGTTGTCATTTTTTCATGGTGAAGGGACTGGAGTCATGAAAACACCTTGGTGGCTATGATGACTAGCAGTGGCTGCAGCAGCAGGATGATGGGGCTGGTGGCTTCCCCTGATTAGCCTGGTTGTGTCCCACAAAGGGAGGCCAGACTGCAGCTTAGGCCCACTCCCCAAGGGGAGCAGTGAGCAGGCCTAAGCCATCAGTAGGACACCTTCTGAGTGCTCCTAAATGTGAGAGGGGGCAGGCTGGGCTGAGGAACGCCCCTCCTCCCCCCCAGTGCACAAATTTCATGCACCGGGCCCCTAGTCTGAAATAAATGCCCAATGTCAGCAATCTGGAATTCACCTTGCTGTTCCATCGGACCTTGAGCCCTCCTGCAAGCCCACCACTCTGTCGATTTGTAACTAACCCTGTACTGCTTGCTTTATTCCTGTGCCTGGACTAGTACTCATGTTCTCAAGAGCTTCCAAGTTCTCATACTGATTTTGTAATGTTCCCCCAAATAGGTGACTACCTGGGTTTGGCCTTAATTCCTGGTGGAGTTCTTACCACACCCTTTCTCCAGCCTGGACCTTCTCATGTACTCTCAGAAAGCAGGCTCAGTCCAGGTCCAACACAAGCATCTTTTGAATGAGGGCTAGCCTAGTCGCATTTCTCTTCTGACAATATACTAGTAAGCTCTATCATTTACACCCTCCTTTAGGAGTTAGTTCTATTAGGTTTCATCCACACCAGGGTTCCTTCCCACTGGTCTGCTGCTAAGATTCAAGCATGCCTCATTGCTTAGTCCATCTGGATGGTGACAAAGATACTCATGCCTATTTTAAATGGCAAAAGCTAATTATTTTCTAAATATATCTTTATTGATTTCAGAGAGGAAGGGAGAGGAAAAAAGAGATAGAAACATCAATGAGAGAGAGAATCATTGATCAGCTGTTTTCTGAAAGCTCCACACTGGAGATTGAGTCCACAACCTGGGCATGTGCCCTGACTGGGAAAAGAACCACGACCTCCTGTTTCATAGGTCTATACTCAACCATTGAGCCATGCCCGCTGGGCAAAAGCTCATTATATTTTTTCTCCTAACCTAAAGGGTTGTCCTGAATTTCTATTAAGATAAACCAAAGAATTTATATGCTAGTACTTATATCCATAGCCCAAGAACATGAACAATAGGGTAGTGAAGAACTAGGTGGTAGAAGGTAAGAGCTGGGTGGAGAGGTGTAAGGGAAGATGAAGGATGGGAGACATTTGTAATACTGTTAACAATAAAATTTTAAAAATAAAAGAGAGATCTGGAGTTTTCCAAGGGACATAAGACACCTGTGGAGCAGAAAAAGTTTGCTCTCACCTGGTAAAGGGTAAGCCCAGAGGCCCCTGGCCTGAGCCTAAGCACTGAGTGCTTGCTGAAAAACCAGCATCCCATGATTTAGCCTCTTAGCACATTTTCTTAAGTTTTATAAAAAATTTTCTTCCTTATCAGATGATCATCTTTTCTACTTTAAAAGTTGTGCCTTCTTTTACAAGTTACAATATTTAGGAAGAAGAAAATAATTGGGTGTTTATCTTCCATTGTTTACATTACATTCAGGCTTGGAACGCCTGCCAATCAGAAAGCTGGCAGGCTAATTGAAACAGAAACAGGAAACAACAATGCACTTCTAACCCACAAGTTTCACAGCCTCATTAAATCTCAACTGGTGGGTAGTTGTGAAGGGAACTAACAAGAGTGTCCTACAACCCAGATGTCCAGAGACCAGGCTCTTCCCTTGATGTGACTTCCATTAAATGATGTTTATTCGCACCTAGGGGTTAGGTTACTAATGGGGAGGCCTGTAGCCTGGGTATTTAGTGTCATTTTGCATATTTGTCAATGAATTAGAAAACAGAAAACATTGTCAAGGGGTTAGACTTGCGGATTTTGTGTTGAGAGTATAGATTCTGGTTTTGAAGGGGGAGCTGGAGGAAAGACTTTTTAAAATGTGTATTGAAGCCTCATGAGAAAAACTTCAGACAAATTCCAATCAGGGGACATCCTGCAAAATACCTGACCAGTTGTCCTCGAAACTGTCAAGGACATCAAAACAAGGAAAGTTTGAGACACTGCCAGAGCCAGGAGGGGCCTAGGAGTCTGGGAGATGTGACAACTAAATGTAATGAGGTGTCTGGATGGGATGCTTGAACGGAAAAGGGACATTGCGTGAAAACTAAGAAACTCTAAATTCACTATGGGCTTTCAATGAAAATAATCTACCAATATTAGTTCATTAATTGTAACGAACATATCACACTATCTAAGATGTTAGCAACAGAAGAAATGATAAAGGCTATATGGAAACTCTCTGTATTATCTTCTTAATGTTTCTGTACATGCAAACTAGTGTTCTAAAAACTAAAGTCTATTTAAAATTAAAAAACCTGTATAATTGAGATTAAAGTCTGTTACTAAATCTTAAGAAAGATAAACAAGTTGGTTGATAGATGATAATCATTCTTCTAAAAAGCTTTTCTTTTTATTGAACAAAAAAATGCATCGACCTATCGTCACATTCTTTTCCTTTTTAAGTTAATGATCTTAAATAATTTATTTGAGTTTTTTCTTAATCTAGGAGTAATGATTGTTCCTTGAAAAGAATAAAGAAAACACGGGTAAAAATAAGAACATTAAAATCACATAAACATATACAAGTGAGATAGATCTAGTAGTGAAAGGTTATTTTACAAGTTGAAACCCTTGAAAATATACAAAGATTACATAATTTATATGCACATAACTTATAACAGCTGCATAGCATTTTAGTATATGGTGGACCATTTTTATTTGGCCAGTGCATTATTTGGGGACGTTAGCATTCTTTACAATCTTTTAGTGTTATTTTTTACAAATTCCACTCGGCCAGGAATTCTTTCTATTAATTGTTGCATATGTCTGGAATTATTGCCTTAGCATAAATACCTAGGAATGGATTTCTGAGTCAAAAGCTATGAATAATTTTAAGATGCAAATAAATGTTGCCAGATCACCCTCTGAAGTTTGTATACTCCAGTAAACTAATTGTGTGTATGGAAGGTCCCTTCATCAATTAGATCAGACATTCAACAAAAATATTTAAAGAAAACCTCTTATATCACAGTTCATGTCATAAAAGTTTCTATTATCAAAATCAGATAGGTTATAAGAGAATTTTAAAAAAGAAATTCTTACATTTTTAACTTAAAAAACTTTTCTTGAGTGAAATTCTTACATTTTTAAAACAATAACATTCTGCATTAAAACATGTTTTGTTTCTTCCCCTTCTATTATGAAATATAAATTAACATTGTTAAATATATTAAATAATAAAGGAAGAAATAGACATTTATTGGTGCCTATATTATTATCCCACTTTCCATAATAACAAGACCACAACTAAAATCAGTCTATGCATGTTTACTTTGTTAAATTGGTAAATTTGGAATTCACCAATTGAATTCAGTGTGTTTTACATAAAACAGTAAATATAGTATCATTATTGCAGAAGAAATGCCTTTAGCCAACAAAATCAAGTATGTTGGATGTGTTACTTTACTTTCTGTAGATTGGCTGCTCTGGCTTCCAAGGTTATGGGAAATGCAACCTCACCTACTATTGTGTCATCTCATGTCCCCAGGGCCTGTGGAGATTCCTTGCATGTCCAGAGGCTCTGTGGCTTCTTTGCAGCCACCTCCTTCAGGGCTCCAAGTTCCTTAGTGGGGAGGGACCCAAGACCTCTTCCCTCTTGTAAGCCCAAAATCAGTTCTTTTCAACCTGGACACTGGACTCAGGGAGCCATCAGATACAATCTTCTGCATGCATTTCCTCTTCTGCAAAAGAAAGACCCAGCTTCAAGTCTCCATTAAGGGTTCTGCAGAAATTTCTCAGGCAAAATTTCCAACGTGAGAGCTACCTGCTGGAATCCTGTAAAGAAAACAAAACAACAAAACAAACAAGCAAAGGTGAAAGAGAAGACACAAAATAGTATTTCAACCACTTTTCCTTTTTTCTTTCTTTCTTTTTTAAAGGATCTTGCCTAGTGTAGACAGTGTTATCAGCTCTCCTGAGATGACTTCTCTAGTAATGTTAACTTCCTAAGAATTAGCAGTTTAGGGGGAAAGGAGGTCTTAGAACAATTTAAATATAAGAAAAGAAAGAAAAAGAAAGAAAGAAAGAAAGAAAGAAAGAAAGAAAGAAAGAAAGAAAGAAAGAAAGAAAGAAAGAAAGAAAGAAAGAAGAGAAGAGAAGAAAAAAGAAAAGAAAAGAAAAGAAAAGAAAAGAAAAGAAAAGAAAAGAAAAGAAAAGAAAAGAAAAGAAAAGAAAAGAAAAGAAAAGAAAAGAAAAGAAAAATGCATACTGTGCTCAGAGTCAAATAGAATTCACAAGATTTTAGATTAGGATCTTCAAATTCCAAAATGGTTATTCTCAGCATTACTGCTGACAACATTTTAAAAGAGAGGAGGTTGCTCTGTGTGCACCTTCTGAGAATGTGCTTATCCGCAAGGACCACCTTCCCCCCAGCATCCTTGAGTTAATGTACTTGGCTGATACTGAGAATTCCCTCCACTTTTCCTCACAAACCCAGGATCTCTGAGCACTGAAGGTGAGCTTAACAGATAAGCAGGTGCAGATTGGCAGTGACAGAAATGGAACTTTCCTAGAGGGAATGTCACACCTGTTCCTAGGAAAGGATGCTGTTACAGCAAACCAACAAAAGAGACGATTTGAAGCAACTAAACAAATCATGCCTCTATAACTCAGGAACACAGTGTTCAAAAATGCAAAGTTTACCTTGCTTATGTAAAAGGGCAGCTATGAACGTGTAGGGACCTGGGATGAGGGGTTTATTACATACTTGCAAGAGTTTCTAAGATAATTATTTTCGCAGGGGGCATCTGTTTAACATAATTCTCTACATGAAGGATTTTCCCCGACTTCATCTGAATACCCATCTTCTCCTTCCTGCTGCCGGAGTCAGAGCTAATTAATCCATTTCTGGGCCCAAGTGACACATTTATATGTCTGTGAATGCACTTCGTTTGACTCTTTCATAATTGTGTATGTGCATGTCTCCTCTGTCAGACTGTGGGCTGCTCCAAAGCAGGGGCCAGGCCTCATGCCTATGTTCACCCATTCATTCAAACAATGCCATCTTCTCTGCTCTAAGGGAGGTCAGAGGTAAGTAACTGAGCTGGATGTATGCACAATTATTAGACAACATGGGATGTAGACATACATGGAGAAGACACTAGATTTCATTGGTAGGTCAAGCAACTGGACTCTGTTCCTATAAACCCAACACTCATTGCAGCACTTGACACAGATTGAGAACTATGGTTGCTGAACAGAATTAAATAAACAGAGTAGTCGTATCTAAAGTTGAATTTAGATTTGGACTCCTGTCTACTTCCTGCTACTCACATAATATGTGGCCTTGGCCTGCCCTGTCAGTTTACCAATATTGAAAATAGATGTTCTATATTTTTTTAAAAAATGAGCGTTGCTCTAAAAGTGATGCTGTCCTAAAGATATGTGAGCAAACAGTGTTTCTTTAATTTCAATACTACAATACATTCTCAATATCTAAAAAATAATCACAACAGTAGTCATTAAAGTAGATGAAAGATGTAAAGAGATTATCTAGTTATTTTATTATTTTATGGCTGGTCACATTGAGTCCAGATAAGTGATCAGTAGGCCTAATAAAGACAAACAGGGAGGCTGTCACAGTCTCTATACAATAATCAAGTAAAATTATCTGTCTCTGGTTTTTGGAGATTTTATTTACTAGTATATCCCCACCACCTGAACAATTTGTATTTATAGATTACAACAGTTTTATGTTCTGTCTTGAAGTGTATTTAAATTGGCTTAATCTTATGCTCATCTATCTTCTAGAACTTAAGATTTTCGTGGGGGGGGGTCTTAATCTTTTATATTCCATGTTAATATCCTCATTAACTGTTATCTGAATGGTGGAATAAACAATACCTGTGATCTGGATTAAGTGCTAGTTCTATTTGAATCTCTTAGCACTAACTTTCCCCCCATTTGATCCATTAGTCAAACTGAATGAAATCTGCCTTATCCGCATGAACTATTTCCCTCTAAAGAATGAGGTTTCCTTTTAGAAGTTACCAGGATTGAGTTTGCAAAGATCTGAGAAGGGTCCTAACATATAAATTGAGGAAGTAGATACATATTCCTATGCCCAATAAGCTTATATTATTTTATGATCAAAGATCCAGATCCTTTACTAAATACTAGAGGCCTGGTGCACAAAAATTTGTGCACTCAGGGGGGTCCCTCAGCCTGGCCTGTGCCCTCTCACAGTCTGGGACCCCTTGGGAGATGTCCACCTGCTGGCTTAGGCCTGTTCCCCAGGTGATTGGGCCTAAGCTGACAGTCAGACATCCCTCTGGCAGCTCGGAAGCCCTGGGGGGATGTCCACTTGCCAGCAGGGAGCAGGCCTAAGCTGCAGTCAGACATCCTTAATACTGCTGAGGAGTTGGGAGAGGCTCCCACCACCATTGCTGTACTGGCAACCATCAGCCTGGCTTGTGGTTGTGCAGAGCTCCCCCTGTGGGAGCACACTGACCAACAGGGGGCAGTTCCTACATTGAGCATCTTCCCCCTGGTGGTCAGTGTGTGTCAGAGTGACCAGTCATTCCCAGTAGTTCTGCTATTAGGGTCAATTTGCATATTACCCTTTTATTATATAGGATTTTGTTCTGAGGTCATACACAGAAAAATTAACATGACTTAATGCAAAGAAAAGGTATGTGGGATTGGGTGGGAAGCATTTCATGATTTGTGAATGCTTTCTTTTGTACAATCACCAAGACTCATCTTAAACAGGCTTCATCATTTGTAAAACCTTAATCCTGCAACATTTGGGGAGAGTGACACCTTCCTTTGGTCAGAAACAGAAATGATTTGAAATACTTCTAATGGAATTTCAAAGATAAGTGCCTTGAAAAATTGCAAATGACTATTAACTGTTCATAAAAAGGAGCCTGGATATCCTGACAAGAAGTCAATTGTGTTTAGACAAATTTAGACGATGACATTCTGGACCTAGCAACACCTAGAAGATCTTTTCACACATCATTCGGTTTTTTTCCTTTTGATGGGTGGATGAGCAAACTTCAGGGAGTTAATGGGCAGATAAAAGTTGCAATGGGAAAGGACGGTAATGTTAAGACAAGTTAAAAGCTCTTTCCAACACCAGTTCCCAACAGGGCCTCCCCAGCCCTTTCCCCTGTGAACTTTTTGTGTTTCATTCATTTTGCTGGAATTGGAAACAGAGAGGCCAAGAAAAGGCCATATCCTGCTTCATTGACTAAAGCTGTCCTGTAAGTGAGTTTAATGGGTTAGAAGTTAATACCAGTGACAGTTCTAAGAAAAGATACCAAGTGTTTCCAGTGCCTGGAGAGGCTCCCTGCGGTTCTGACTTCTCTGCCTTTCCTTCCACTCTCTTCTTCTCTTACCTGTGGGAGTTCCATGACAAACAAGGGCATCCATTAGGGAACAAAACCAGCAGCTAAAAGAAGGGCCAGAGCCTCATTAACGAAAGATCTGACAAAGCAGTAGTTCTAAGGATAACGGACTTTAAAGTGATGGCCACGTGAACCGATAAGCTCTTGAAGAGAAAAGTCAAATCTCCTTTAAATTTGCAAACTATTATCTTCTCTTGTTTATCCTCTAAAAAAGGGTCTTTCTCTGCTGTGGATGTGAGTCCTCTTCTTTACACACAACTTTCTCTGCCCTCTTCTATTTTGATCATTTTCTTATATCATTTTCCCATATGTTTTCTTCCAAAACACATATAAAGGAAGTGGTCACAGAGAAGTGAAATTCCTTCTGTCAACTGGGCTCAACAAAGGCCCTTTTCCTTGACGTCATCCAAGCATATGTTTTGTGATATTGATTTTTACCTTTTAGCTGGAGTGTCGTATACAAGAGAAAGGTGCTGAACTCATAAATGCACAGCTCTCAGAATTTTCACAAACTGAAACCTCCCATACAATTAGCACTCAGACTGAGAGCAGGACGTGGCCAGCAGATCAGTTCCCTGAGCTGCCAAAACAGTCTCCCAAACTAGGTGGCTCAAAGCAACCGAAATGTATTCTGGGAGCCAGAAGTCTGAAATCAAGTGTCAGCAGGGTTGGTTCTCTCTAGAATCTCTGAGGGAGAGTGGTTTCCATGCCTCTCTCCTAGGTTCCAGTGACAGCCAGCAATCTTTGATGTTGCTTGGCTTATACACGTTGTCATTCCATTCTCTGCCTCCACCTTCTGATGGCCTTCTCCCCTGTGTGTCCCCCTCCTTCTTATAAAAATACCAGCAATGTGGGGTTAAGGGTTCATTCTAATGTAGACCTTAACCTGATGACATCTACTAAGAGCGATTTTTAAATAGGTCACATTCACAGTACTGGGAATTAGCACTGAAACATATCTTTTAGGGTTCACAATTCAACCTATAACAATCAGTGTTCCAGATACCCTCTCATCCTCCCTTCCAGTCACACACCTCCACTCCAAGGACAACTGCTATCCCGACTTCAGACAAAATAAATTTGTCTTTTGGGCTTTATTTAAAACACATATCAACTTTTTGGGCTGTGCTAAGATTTTTCAGAGTGGCTCCCAAATGTTAATAGTCACTCTGTGTCTGAACTGGTCCCAAGGTTAATATTACTGACCAACAATCAGTTACATAATCAGCATGTAGTTTTAAAAATCAGTTATCACAAAATTATTATGCAATTAATACAAAAGAGAGGTGAGGATTCAGAACACACTACCACCAAAATCTGGCCCCTTGGTCTCTTGAATATCTTAAGCTGAAGGAGTTTGAGAAGTTGACCTTTATCCTACCCTTCTCTGAAATAGGTCATACAACCCCCTTGTTAGAGGTGCCCTCTGTGCACTCAGAGGAAAGGAGCATCCGTTCTCCAAGAGGGAGAGATGCTCAGAAGGAACTGAACAAACAGGACTTGTTAAGGTTCCCCGAGTCCACCACACATTCCTCCTACTCCTCAACCTATCATATCTTTCCACAACTGTTCACTCTTCCAAAAACTTAGCATAAAGACACTCATTTTAACCATTTCTTTGTGGTTTTATTGGTGTATCAAGTCTCCTAGGACACATAAAATGCATAGTAAATAAATTTGTGAGCTTCACTCCTGTTAATCTGTCTATCTCAATCTAATTACACACCCAGCCAAGGGATCTAAGAGATCTAGAAAAACTTTTTCCTCTCCTACAGAAGAAAGCAAAGCAAGCTTGTTTGTAAGCAGTGATTCTACAGCAGTGGGAACTTTTTAAACAAATGCATCGCAGGTCTGCCACCCAACATTTGTAATATCAGGTGTGCAAGAAACGCACCTATCTCTATGTCTCAATGCCTCACCTAATTTTTAATTTTGAGCCAATATACAGGGCAGTAGAATCTTAATCTCACAAATTTATGTTTCCTGAAGGTTGGGTCTAAGTCTGAGGAGCTCTGGGGTTGGAAACCTAGGTAGAGTTTCCAAGTTCTTCTCAGGTCATCTGTCTCTGCAGGTATCTGCTGAGATGTGCATGGGCCTGTCTGATTGTGGGTTATTAATCCACCTCTGGCTATGAAACTGCTCAGCTCTTGCAGTTGACTCCTGTACTCTGAGTTCCCTGAGAATCCTCTTGCAACTTCTAGCTCATATGTGAGAACCTTGGCGTCTCTGAGGCCATTCCTTTGTTCTCATCTTCCTTGGGCTTTGCCACCTCCCAAAATTCCAGGGAAATGAGGTTGTAGAACATCCTGCTTTCACCTTATCCCCTTCTCCTCAGCCATTCTACATAGCTCTAGGAGACAGGGAGAGAGAGGCGCTCTATCCTATTCTCTGTCTTGATCATTTCCCAACCATTTTGTCTAAGCCTTAACTTTTCTAAGTTACCATGAAGTTTTTTGTGTTTTTCCCCCCCAAATATAATCTTATTTTAAGCTAATGAATACAACATGGACAACCTGGTTTTGTAATTTTGGCTGAGTTATTGATTCTAATGAAAAACTGTCCTTATCTGTAATGAGGGGATTAAAAAACATGTTAAACCTAATACACATTTTTTAAAGGAGGGGAGTCAAATTAACTGAGATTTCTATGCAAACACTTAGAAATCTTAGATTTCTATATAATCATTGTAATTTCGGTTAATATAATTAATTAATTACACCTAAATGGGAAGAGAGAGGCAAAATAATAAAAATTCAGTTTTCAAATTAAGAACAAATAGTTATTTTCTAAACTTTTCTAAAGCCATTCCAAATTCAATAACAAGGTGGTAGAGATGAAGAACTGTAGTGAGATGCCAAAAATGGAAATGTGAATTATGCTCTATTTGCTCCAGTATGGTAGCTAACAGTATTGTGAGAGTTGGGGGGAGGGGGTACCATTGCATGTGTCCTTGACAGAGGACTCCTCTCTAGGAAGTATAAAATGTCACAAGCAAATAAGCCACAATACGATTCTTTTCAGTAAGGGTAAGCCATCCCCAAAAGATAAAGTTAAGGTACCCATTTTAACCTAAAATATGTAAAGAGAAACAATGGCATCATGAAACAACTAAAATTAACTTTTCAAGTGACCACAGCATTCACCAGTGAAGTGGAAGCCATGGGTTGTCAAAACAACAATTAGTCCTCCCTGGCTGAGTATACACAGACTGGGAAGTCGTCCCTTCTAAACGGTTTTTCATTTTATCGCTTTCAGTGGTGTCAAATACATTATGATTAAGGCTCAAGTAGCATGTTAAGTGACACTGGTCTCACTGAATCCAAAGATCACTTTCACAGTAAACACTTTGTTTGGAGGGCCATACACCCAGTGGGAGAAAATAAATATTAAATGGAAAAGATACTGATACCTCAAGTATCATGTGTTGGACACGTTGACAGTCATCTCAGCTGGAATGCATGGAAGCCCAACTGGATGTCTACTCTCCTCTGCAAGTTATACTCATCAACACGTTGGGAAGTTTTTTTTGTTTGTGTGTGTGTGTGTGTGTGTGTGTGTGTGTGTGTTTTATTGGGGGGGGGGTGTTTTTGAAAGAGAGGATTAGTGACCAGCTGTTCCTCTTGTACATTAAGGTGAGAAAGGAAATGTAGCTGAAATACAGCAGAAGGAATGTAAATTATATGGGAGATAGGATGAACTCATCATGAATAGTAGAAATGATTAAACAGAGTCAGTTACTAGCAAAGGCCACTAAAAATCAGGGACAAAATCTATGGAGATGCATGCATATTGATGCTTCAAATTAATATATATGGATGAAAGTGAACAAATTAGGGTGCCCTGGGTGAAGTAGGTGGTTTTTGATATTCCTTTTGCCCCATAGTACTACAAAGATTTTAATGATGAAAATACTGAGAAAATCATATGGCATTTGGACTCATCTCAACTTCCGAAAATCTTGGGAACTGGACTCTAAATTCAATTATTGAAGACACTTTTTATAGCTACTTTCTGCATAAGAGGTCACTACTATAAAACAATTTGGTGGATATCATAGAAACTAGCAATAGATGAAGTATTTAAAAAGTCAATATGACCATTAGTTTATTAAATGTCCTGTGTGATAAATCACAAATAATCCAGAAAGTGCTTTCCTAATGAGTGACTTAAATAAGAAAGCTCTAGTTCATTGTTTCTTTTGTTAAGATTACATGTTAATTAAAATAGAACTCAATGCAGCGACTAATATTGTGTAGAATAATATTTAATGGGGTTTGGGAAAAGTTTGTGATATATAGGTCTTAAAGAAAGTAGATTACCTACCTATGTAAATAATCATTTTTAAATAAAAAACACATGTGTATAAGCTTGTGAAAAATAAAATAGATATATTGGTAGTACTGCTCATGGATAAAATAAAAGTAGCTTTTCTCTCTATTATGTTTTTTAATCTGACTGTGATGAATAAATATTATATTTATAATGAGGAGCAAAAGCTATTATAAAAATAAAGGATATTGAGTCTTAATGGCAAAGAATCAGGTGAACATTCTAGACACAAAAAACGCTATCTTGGAGCAGAAAACACTATCACAGTGAGTCTTATTTGCACCCTTTTATCCTCTAACCCTCTTCTCCAGCCTGGGTGGAGGCAAGTATATTCTGTGGACTGAGAGGAAAGGTGATAGCATCTATTTAAAAATATCAACTGGCTTAACCGAACGTTGCAGAAATAGTCTGGCATTTCAGGGTTGGATGAATCATTTGGGTGGGAACTTATTCTGTGGAAATAGACCTACCATCATAAAAATTGTGCCTCTATAACCAAACTCAAATGTACTCAATGTGCTGAATTTCCCTGATGCGTACTCCAATAATGTGTTTATAAACATTTGGAAAGAGCCAAATTATTGCCTTAGCAAAACCTTTCTTCACATTGCACATGAATTACAGGGCTAATGTTTAAATTTCATGAAATACATTTCAAACATCACTTTTTTATTTATTAAAGCAAGTTCCTTATGGAATACTGCTTGACCTAACTTGAATTATAAGTACTTTGCAGTAATAAATTGTGGGTTTCCATTCATAGCATAGTTTTTTAACGGTGGTAAATTTACATAAAACTTTCACATTAGAATCATAGTATGACCATATAAAGGGCTGAAAGAGAGGTTAGTTGCTATCTAAACCTTTTTAAAGATCAAGAGGAAAGCGTTGTGTGTGTACTTTGCATAACAGAAACTAATTGTTGATATTTATTTCTAAAAATATATTGGGAAAAAAGATTGGATGTGACTAAGATCTTGTGACTGGACTTAGAAACAGGATCAGTACTTTATACTTGGATCATCGACCTTTGGTAGAAAGCATGGTGATAACAGGATCACTAAGCGAAACCCCAGATTTCCTTAAGGGAATGCAGGGATGTATGCTTTATTTCCCAGAATGTAGTTTGAGGAGTCTGTGGCTTTTTGGAGAAGCTTCATGACCAGCAGAGTCTCAGAACTCTCAGTAGCCACTCTCTCCAAGGGTGGCACCCCCACCAATATCCTCACCTTCATCTGTGAAAAGCAGATTTATGGCCCTGCCCCAGGCCCTCTGAGTCAGAAACTTTAGGACAAGACTCAGCAATCGATTTAGCAAGGCCCCCTGGTGGCTCTGATGCACACTGTAGCTCAAGACCCACTGTTGTGGAGTAATTATGTCAAGCAAGATGGAAGTCTTTGGTAATTAGCACTGTTCCCCAAATACTTCCTGTTCTCTTCCTTGGCCTGCAGTGGAATTACATTTGCCTTATCCTGAAACTTAGGTGTGGCCATCTGATTTGTTTTGGCTAATGGAATGTGAGAAGAAATGCCATGTTTCATGTTCAAGAGGACATCTGCTGTGTCTGAGGGGGAATTTGGAGCAAAAGTCCAGTGGACTCTTGAAGGATATGTTATACTAAAGGCCCAGTGCACGAAATTCATGCACAGAAGGGTGGGGTCCCCTCAGCGCAGACTGCACTCTTTCCAATCTGGGGCTCCTCGGGACTGCTGACTCCTAACTGCTCACCTGCCTGCCAGCCTGATTCCCCCAACTGTTCTCCCCTGCTGGCCTGATCCTCCTAACTGCTCTCCCCTGCCTGCCTGATCTCCTCTAACCGCCTCTGCCTTAGCCCCACCACCATGGCTTTGTCTGGAAGGTTGTCCAGAAGATGTTCAGTCTAATTAGCATATTACCCTTTTATTAGTATAGATGCCACCTTGTCCTAAAAATGCAGCTTGTTAGCAGGTTTTCCTATCGTGGAAGGGGAGCCCGCAGTAGCATCATGGGTTCTGACCAGGACTTATCCACTCATGCTTTATCTCAGCAGATGAGATTCCTAGAAGAAGACTCTTGGATATACCTTAAACATTCCTATTGATTTTGCCAAATCCTCCTCCAAAAATGTTGAACCACTTTAAACTCCCACCAGCAACCATGCATGTGCCCTCTGTCCTACTTTAATGCCAATATCATTGACTTCCCCCTAGAAGCTTCCCTCCCCTCAGCTGGGACTGCTTGGCACTTGAACCAAACTGACTGATCAGCCCGGGACTTGATTTCCCGAGATAGAATTATGGAGGAGGAAAAATCGTGTTCCTCTACCCTTCTGAGTTCTTAGCAGAGGCCCTTGTTGTGAAAGACAGATTACCAAGAGAAAAACAAAAGTTCATGAACATGTGTACCTGGTGTACATGTGGGAGATCCCAGGGAAAAATTAATAACTCCCCAAGGTGGCTTAGAATCTAGATTTAAATACCTTCTTCCTAGGGAAAGGGGATGGGATATCTAGGCCTCTTAGAGGAGAGTACATGAGTTTTAGGAAAGATGAATGGAATGGGGGAGATAGTTTGTAACAAAGTAACAACTTCTAGTCTCCTGTCTTGTGACAGGAATAAGTCTTCCCTGGCCGATGACACTTTTCCCATTGAGGGAATCTTTTGGAGGGCTGATTTTAGGCAGATCAGGAGACTTCAGTGAAAGACTCTCCTGGCATTTGCTGTTTTTCAAGCATCTGCAGCTCAAGATCATCAATATAACAACACAGCATATGTTGGGGTGGCATGTTCTCTGACCTTCAGAATAAACCCAACAAAAGCTTGTTTCCTGTCTTAGATGATTTGCCACAGTAGTGTTATTCCCTGGAGACAGTGTTCTGACCAGACCTTCCTGGGAGTGGTCATAACATACCCTGTGCTTGTAGAAAGGTGTGGGCCATATCACTAAATAAACTAGGGTCAGTTTTCTCATCTTGTGGGAAGGGTGATAAAGTTATGATAGTTTATCTCCCTTTCCACGGGTTTCCTGCGGGTTTGTGTCTCTGCTGTGGCCTCAGTGGCCCCAGTGCCACTACAGCCAGAGGCTTGGGACTGCTGGATGCCGGGCTCCCCTGCAGGCTGTGTCTCTGCTCCTCCGGCCCCAGAGGCCCCAGCACCGTTGAAGCTGCGGGACTTGGAGTTACTGGATGCCGGGCCCTCTTGAAGACTTGTAACTCTGCTTCTCTGAACCCTGCGGGAGTGGTGATGAAGCAGGCCCAGAGGCCCTCCAAGGTGGTTGGGGTGGAATGCCTGTGTCCCTGCCCAGCCGCCATCTTTGTCACAGAATGATGGCTAATTTGCATATTACTCTTTTATTAGATATTATGAGCAAGAAATAAACTATTACTTCCTTAAGCCACTGATCTTTGGGAGCTGCTTGTTACCACAACATAATCTAGCTAACCCTGACTGTTACAAGCGGTCCAAGGATCAACTGTGCACACTGTCCAGACAATCCCACCACTGTGGTTGATGATGCTACATACATCTCCGGCAGAGTTTCATCACTAACATAACATTAGAGCATCTCAAGAACAAGAGAAAAACAGAGAGGAGAGGTAAACTAGAAGAGGCAAATTATAAATTCAAAAAAAGATTTTTTTAAATTTGTGGTATTAACTACAAGTTGGGACAATAGGTAACTGCAGCTAATGTGAATGCAAAACCCAAAGACTGAACACAGCAGAACCCCTCAGCAAAAGGTATCAGCAAGAGGCCTTTCCATTGGTGCTATACCGATGTGAGTACCAGGCGACATCTCAAAAGAAGGAATTCAGAAAAGGTAATGGCAGCAACAGGAAAGGCTGCGCATTTACGTCAAAATCATAATTGATGCCATTACACTATGGTTGACTAGATTTCCTTGAATTAGACTTGTCTACTATAGATGCAAATTAAAGCTTATGAGAAATGTAGAAATCTGCATTTGTGCATATATGGTTTGTGCTATAATTTTAAACATCTTCTAGTTAAGGAAACATAGTATAAAAGACAACAAGGAGAAAGTATCAGGATGATGAGACAGAGAAGGCTGGGGGGATGGAGATACCTTAGAAAGGGTGGTTCTGGAAGGCCTCTTTAGAAATTGACACTTTCACTTTTTTTAAAACTTTTGAGCTGAGTCCTGATGATAGGAAGCTCTCTGAGGTTCCAGGGAAGCTGAAATCCTGGCAAAGGAAAGAGCACATGCAAAGGCCTTGCAGGCAGGTGTTAGTGTGCATGTGACAAGAATATCTCTACAGAGCATTATGCTAAGTGAAATAAGCCAGTCAATGAAAGAAAAAGACCACATGGTCTCACTTATTTATCTAATATAATAAAAGAGAAACAAGCAAATTGACCATTACCACCAGCCAATCAGAGCGGCTGTATGCAAATTAACCCAGCCAAGATGGAGGCCAACAGCCATGGAGCTAGAGCAAACCAAAGGCTTCTGTTGCAACTGCCTGCCTAGGCTGGCTGAGCCTCTGCTCA
>PVJC01018168.1:16483-31800 GCA_004026665.1 Murina feae | reverse complement strand
TGGGCAGGTATCTCAGAGGAGATATTAAGCTCAGATCTGAATGACAGGAAGGAGCCAGCCATGGACAAATCATGTTAACGCTTCCGGTAGTTTGAGATGCTTTACTTTCCTTGAAGCACTTATTTTCAGTGATCTCCCACAATATTAAGGATCTGTAAGCCATCACATTTGCATAAAAATAGCTGCCAGTGAATCCTTCGGTACAGTGTTATCTTGTGGTTAAAAATACCTGTCTATTAATTTCTCTGATAAATGCACATTTTACATCCAGATTTTCTAGGATCGCCCTGTGATGCTTTTAACTAATAAATATATCAGACTACTGGCTCTTGCACCCTTTTGTGGTGTTCATGTCAGTGGCTTTCGTTTTGTGGGACCATTTGTTTTCCATGTGCATAGCACTTCCCATGGCGTATTGAGTGGGACCATTTGTTTTCCGTGTGCATAGCACTTCCCATGGCGTATTGATTCGGAGGGCTTGTTTGTTTAATGTACATTGTCCTTGCGTGTTTCAGGCAACAGCACCAGCACCAGCAGCAGCAGCAGCAGCGGCGGCGGCAGCAGAATCCACCAGGACAGCTTCCACACCCACGCGAAAGACCAAGCACGAGCTCAGGAGCGCTTGGCAGTGAGCCAGGTACACCTCCGACTGTACATCACGGTCGTGACCTGCACTCTATCGGACACACAGGCTTGGTGTGATTTTGGCTTTGCAGGCTGTTTCTTCTCTCTTCAACTGTATTGAAATTTTGAATGAATTTGTAATCCAAATTTCTCTGGATTAAGGAGCAGGCATACTAGAGCACTCAAAGGGTATTTTGCTTTAAAATTATAAAAGATTCCCTGCAACGTCACAATAATTAGTACATTCTATGCAAGTTCTTCAGAAGTAATGAATATTGCTAGGTAGAAAATAAATATATCTTATCCCCTGGACAACTAAAACCACCTACGTGTAGTCTAAGTAGCAACAGGAAGTCTAGAGTTACATATCAGGCCTGAGTTTAATAAATCATAAACTTTGACCAGTTATTGTTTAGTAGAAGTTGAGTGACAAACTGTATATGTCAAAGGACTTCTAAGCAGTATGCGTGAAGAACTCTCAAAACTGAGAGAAGAAAACAACTCAAAAGATGGGCAAAGGATTTGAATGGATACTTCACTAAATAAATATACGGGTGACAAATAAGCACATTAAATGTGCCCAGCATCACTCATCATCAGGGAAATGCACAGTGACATACCATCACACACCTCTGAGAATGGTTTGCTAAAGAACTAAAATTGGCAATACCAGAGGCTGACAAGGATCAGAGTGACGGGGACTTGCAGACATTGTTAGTAGAAATGTAAAATGGCATAGCACCTTTGGGAAACAGTTTAATATTTTCTTAAAGTAAACTGAGCCACGTGACCTGGTCCCACTCCTCGGTGTATAAACCAAGAAAAAGAAAACAGAGGTTTTCACAGAAAAGACTTGCATGTGACTCCGAAGAGCAGCTTTATTCATAATGGCCTCAAACTGGAAACTGCCTAAATGCTGTCCTTCGGTTGGTAAATGGATGCACAGCATGTGGCACATCCCCACCATGGACTGCATTAGCAATAAAAAGAGGGCCAACTGGTACTGTTTTCCACTTCTGCTAGGTACAGCTAGCAGCCCTGAGCATTTGTACTAAACAAACGTAAGAGTCTGAAAGGTAGAGAGAAGACAGATGTGGTAGGCAGCTCAGAACAGAAGAATGACATAGTGGTGAGGGGCCTGGGTTTTCTTTTTGTCTCTTCTGTCATGGACCTTGTGCTGGAGAAACCACAGGTGCAAACCAAGAAAAAAACGCCAAGGAAAGGGACCACCGAACAAGACAGAAACTCTGATAATAAACACCTTAGTCCAGCCAAACTGGATGAGGTAAATAAAGCGGCCCTATGCCACCTCACCCTGTCAGCAGAGGCCAGTGGGAGCTGAGCCTTGTATCCCCACCTGGCAGTCATGAGGCATACCTCCCCGCCCCCTGGCCCGAGTGGTGTCCAAGAAAGCCAAGTGGGGAACTGGAATTTTCACTCCTCCAGGAGGCAGCAAGGCCCCTCTGCTGTGGTGTCAGTGGTCGTAGGCACCAGCAATAAAGAGGCGTCCCTCTGGCTTCCTGCCTGGGGCTCAGGAGAGGCTTAGTGCAGATTCAGGATTGTCATTGAGGCCACGCCCACAGTGTCGGTGAGAAACAGTAAGGCCTTCCTGCCCTCCCAGTCCTGCAGACACCGCGGAGGACAGTGGGAAGCCAGCACTCCCACATGTGTTCAGCCGTTGTGATCACACACACCCTCCCCTGTCTGGCAGCAGCAAGGTGGCACCCTTTCCCCCACTGGCGCTGTCAGAGGAGGCCTGTTAAAAGAGAAGACTTAAATAAGATTCACAGTCTTCTAATATCCACATGTCTTGGAGTGAATCCAAAATCACTGTCATACCAATAGTCAGAAAAAGCTCAGCTTGAATAATGAAAGAAATGACTAAGCACCATCACCTAGATGACACTGATGTTAGAATTTTCTGACCAGGATTTGTACAGCAGCCATCATAGAAATGCTACGACGGACAATTACAAATATGCTTGAAATAGCGAAAAATTAGAAAGAAATAGAAGCTATAAAGATCCAAGCCAGGCTGGTATGGCTCGGTAGAGCGTCAACCCACGAACGAAGAGGTCATGGGTCAATTCCCGGTCAGGGCACGTTCCTGGGTTTCGGCTTGATTCCTAGCAGTGTGCAGGAGGTAGCCAATCAGTGATTCTCATCATTGATGTTTCTAGCTCTACCCTCTCCCTTCCTTTCTCTGAAATCAATAAAAAGCTTTTTTTAAAAAAAAAAGAAGAAGAAGAAGAAGAAGAACCAACTGGAACTCTTAGAACTGAAAAATAACTGAAATTTTAAAACTTAGTGAGTGGACCCAGCAGGCGAATGGAAGGACAGGGAAGAGTCAGTGAACTTGAAAACAGCAGAAGGTTCCCATTCTGCCCACTGGTGTGGCTCAGTTGGTTCAGCCTCATCCCATGCACCAAGAGGTCGCACATTCAGTTTCCAGTCAGGGCACCCGCATGGGTTGCTGGCTCAATCCCCACTAAGGGGCATGCAGGAGGCAACCTATTGATGTTCTTTTTTTTCACTGCTTCTGTCTCTCCCTTTCCTTCTCTCTCTCTCAGAATCAATAAAAGTCATTTAAAAAAGAAAAGAAATTTCCCATTCTGAGCAACAGAGAGAATTAGGTTAGGAAAATTAACAGCCTTTAAAAACCCGTGGGACTATAATAAAAGATGTAACATCTGTGCCATGAGAATCCAGGAAGGAGATGAGAAAGGAGTTGGGGTTGAAAAAGTATTTGAATAAGTAATGGCTGAAAATTCTCCTAATTTGGCAAAAGATATAAACCTTCAGATTCAAAACGATCAGTGGACCTCAAACAGGTTAAATCCAGGGAATTCCATACTAAGACACACATAGTCTAATTTCTGAAAATAGAAGACACAAAAAAGAAAACCTGAAGATAGGTAGAAATAACATACAGCAATTTTGCATAATAGCAAATTTTTCATCTGAAATCTTGGAGGTCAGAAGGAAATGGCACATTTTTCAAGAGCTGAAAGAAGAGCTCTCAACATACATTTTTATATCCAATGAAAATGGGGGAATTAGAGACTTTGTCACAGTAGACCTACTCTAAAATAATGGCTAAAGTAAGTTCTCTAAACAGTAATCTCGGAAAATCAGGAGAGAAAAAAGAATAATAGAGTAAAAATAGGGGTAAACATAATAGACTTATTCCCTTTTGAGTTGTCTAAGTTATGTTTGATGATTAAAGCAAGGATTATAACATTGATTTGATTTTTAGTGTGTATATATAAGATTTTAAGGCAATTTTAAACGGGAGGACAAAGGGATGCAAGGGACGTCAGGTTTCTGCATGTTATTTGAACTGGTACAGTTACTCTGGAAAATACCTGGAAGGTTTCTAACAACAGTGTACTTTACTACAGAGAAACGAAAACTTCTGCCCATGTAAAGGCCTGCACATAAAAATTCATAACAGCTTTATTTGTTACAACCCAAAACCGAAACAACCAAGATAACCTACAGGAGGTGAATGGTTAAACTAGTACATCCACACTGGAATACACTCAGGATTAAAAAGGAGCCAACTATTGATACATGGAGCAAACCTGGATGACTCTCAAGGGCATTATGCTGAGTGGAAAAAGAATTAAAAAGGCCTCAAAAGTGCTTATTCTGTATGATTCTATTTGTGTAACATTCTAAAAATGACAGATTCATGGGGAACAGCTTGATCGTCACTTGCAGTTAGGGAAGGTAATGGGGAGAGAATATAAAGGGACAGCAGAAGGCACATCTTTGTGGTACTCTAGCAGTTCTGTCTTAGGGTGGTTACACAGGTCTGCGCATGTGATGAAATACCATAGAACTACACCATATTGTACCGGTGTTAACATCCAGGTTTTGGCTTAAGCTATACTTATATAAGATTTGGTGAAACTGAGCCAAAGTGTACCCATGTCCTGTCTGAATTATCTTTGTTACTTGTGAATACATTTTCAAAACAGATTTTTTAAAAATAATGAATTGTTGATATACACAACAAAGTTAAATCTTCTTTCATACACAAAAGGCTCCATACATACTGCATCATTCCATTTATGTTGACATGCAGGGAAAGGCAAACTGTAGGGCAGAGAATGTATTAGTGGTTGTCTAGGATTAGCGGATGGAGATTGGCCACAAAGGGGGAGCAAGAGGGAATTTGGAGGAGACAGTGGAGCAGTTCTGTGTCTGGGTGTGATGGTGGTTATTCAACTCAAAATGCATTTGTCAAAACTTACAAAACTGTAAATGAGTGAAGTTTACTATTTTAAAATTTAAAAATCAAAAAGGAAACTATAGTAGTCGAGCAAATACATTTTCTAAGAGTTGATCTTTTGATGACTGATAATTTTCCAGAAATATCTAAGAAAAATGTGTATTTTCTTTCCCCACAGGTGGTATGAGTGAAGAAGACATGCTTCAGGCAGCTGTAACCATGTCTTTAGAAACTGTTAGAAATAATTTCATAACCGAAGAAAAAAAATAATACCTTTACAAGTCTCTAAAAGAGTCATACTTTCCAACATTGTCCTGTGTGGTTAAAGCAGAGGGTCTATTTAGTAATGTGTCAAAGAGAATGAGGTTCAACAGAGGAAATAAGACGTTTAGGTGGTCTGCAAACAAAAAGATGAGAAAGTGGGAAAATGCATCAACTGTAGGACTAAGTCATAATCCCTCAAATACTAGCCAAAGAGGCATCCAGCAGTTAAAGAAATTATAATACTTTTCTCAATGTTCCTTTCTCATTTTTGAGTGTGCAATATCTAACGTGTCTAAAATTAGGGCATTTTTCTTGACTCTTTTTGCAGACCAACCAGTAAGCTCTTGCCACAGAACTTTTCCCATATATTTTGTTTTCCTCCCTTCTGCATAGGTAATTGGCTCACTTTCATCACCTAATCCAGTAGTTGCTTCTATGTCTCGTTAACTAAATTAACCATTTAGGACAGTGTCGCTTCTCTATGGTGATAATAGGAACGATTCCAGAAGGATAAGTGTTTTCCCTCCACCTACGGATGGTGCACTCGGATGTTTCTTCATGTGTATCGTCTCAGGTCACAATTTATCTGCTACCTGGTTTTTATTAGTTTTCTACAACTCTTAAAAGATGCTAATTTTTCTTGAGGTTTTTCTTGTTAAGCCCTCCATGGTGGGATCATTATGTCATGATTCTGGTGCATTCCTAAACTCGCAAGTCAGCTCTGCACAAGTATTTTAGAATAAATGAGCATTTCTGACATGTGTGAGCACATCCTTTCCCAGATGCTTCATGAATGTCTTCTTGGTTGTGTCGGAACTTTGCAGCTGTGTCGTAGCCCTCTCTCCAGCACGATTGTTTTCCTCTTTGCCCGTGAGAACAACAGAAGCAGAAGCGCGGTATGCAAGCAAGTTTCCTTCTGGTGTAAGACAGCATCTAATACCCACCATGAATGTGCAATAGACAAAATTTGGCCTTCAATTTTAGTAGCAGAGTCCATTTATTTTTTCTCTCTTGTGATGGCGCTGTCCGTTCTGTTTACAGCTGGGTCGTGGAATGTAGATGTCAGTTTCTGCTGTACATCTGATGGGTATAGCTTGCCAGAGATGATGATCTGGAACATGAAAATAATTTACTCACAAAATATATTTAAATTTATACTGTGATTTAACACTTGGTTGTTTAAAATAGCCTAAGAATGATAGAAGTCACATAGAACTGAATGGGTCTGTAAATAAGAAAGTCTTTAGTTTTGATAAACATTCCTTGGGATGACCAGAGAGTTTCTTGCTAGGTCAATACAATGATATGATTTAGGTGAAAATGAACTAGGTATCTTTGAAATGGGTGTTTTAGATTCTGTCATCTACTCTGCATCCCTCCTTCTACATCCCCTTTCGAAGCCCTTTTGAATGTCAAATTGTTTATAAGCTAAAATGTAAGAAGACAGTGCAGCCGATGACTTAGAAAATTAAAATATGGTATGGTGGCATATTGGTGCGTGGCTGCACACATTTTATCAGGGAAATTTATTTTATCTAGGATTTATTGCTAAGTGGAAAGAGATGAGGAAATGCATTTTATTTATGATTATGATAAAGCTTTTTCTTGGAAAGAGACAGATTTTTTTAGTCATTATTTTGTGCCAAATGAAGTCTTCTGAAGTTTCCCTTACGTAAAATTAGAATTTTGCTTTAAAATCTAGTTTTCTTTTGACAATTGAGAATGTTTCAGAAGAATTATAAAACTTTAGAACTGCAAGTGATGTTAGAGTTTAGTACTACTCTCTCAAGACTTACAAATCAAAATATGTATTTAGCCTTTTTTTCCCCATTGAAAATTTACTTTAAAACTCTTCCTTCACTTGAATTGATGAGCTACTTAATATAAAAATGAGAGGACGAATACACATAAATTTTAACCTAGAGTTTATAAAGTTTTTATATTACCTTTGTCAAAGCCTTTGGGGAAATGTAGCATGTCGACCTTCATTTGCTAGGAATTTTTTAAAAAGCAAAGCTGAGCACACACACTGGATACATTTAAGTGTGTTTGTTTAGTTTGTTGTGACATTGTTATATTTGGCAGGCAGATCCAAAATCACCAGTAAAGTGCCATCTTGTTTGGACTAGGTTAAGTCTAATTGAACATTGAAATTCCATTGATTGGCCAGTATGAAAAGATGCCAGTGCTCATAACCACAGTATCAAAAAATGTAAAAGTTACAAAAAGCTAAGATCACACACCAGGAACTGCTGTTTACTATAAACAACCTAGAAGAAAGGAACAATAAAATCCACAACTGTCCTGCTAACAACTTTATATTAAGATTTCTGTTCTCTTTCACCAATTGGGAACACCTTAATGTTTAATATTTAAACTACTGGTATCATTTTTCTAATGTATAATTTGTATTACCAGGTTAAAATACATACAGTGGCAATGCTAGTGTTAGAAGTAAAGTTTAAAAAAGCTTTGGAAATGCCACTTTCATATTTTGAGATGTCAGATTTAATAAATATTTATGTTTTAAATTTTGGAATAGTTAACTTCTGATCTAAAACTATCAATTTACATTTTTACAGTAATTAACTTACAAATATTTCAGTACTGTAAAGTGTTTGAAGTGATTGCAGTAGATAAACTATATTTCAGCTCTAAGATCTTGGCCAAATAATTTATAATTCACAGAATATTTAAGAAGGTGCTTTTTTTTTTCTTTAAAACTTGATTTTTCTTAATTATGACTATTCATGCCAAAGTTAATGAGGAAAAAACCTCAAAATCGGTTGAGACTCATATGCAAAATTACCCATAGTCTACATTGTTTCATATACTATTAAGTTCAATAAAGTAAATTTTATTCTAGTCAGAGCCTAAATCACATTTTTAATGTCTGCTTGTTTGATACCATATTTAATAGTGTCATTCTAGTGCCAGGATTTACTAAATGTCTTAAAATTGCCCCATTGGACCTGTCCAAATTAAAAAAAGAATAATTGACTCAGTACATACCCAAAATACAATAATTGAAATATCTTCAGTTGAAAAAGATGTTTTAAATTCTTAGGAAGATTCAATAATTAATATTGATGATTTCCTACTGAAACCTTGACCTGCAATTATAGAGGCCTGTTGACTGATACTTCCCAAGTAATTGTTACATTGGGCCCTCACAAGTATAGACGTGTGTGATCTTAATCAAGAAAAAACATTGGATCAATAGAGTAGATAATTTTTCTAGTGTTTTTTTGTTTTGTTTTGTTTTTTTTAAATCCTTGCTGGAGGACATCTTTAGAGAGGAAGAAGAGAGAGAGACATCGATTGGTTGCCCTCTGTGTGCTCCCTGAATGAGGATCAAACCCGCATCCCAGGCACTTGCCCTAATTAGGATTTAACTGGCAACCTTCCGGTGTATGGAGTGATGCTCAGCCAACTGAGCCACACCAGCCAAGCTAATATTTTCAAATAAAAACTTCCCTTCGTTCCCAGCATCTTTTGCTAAAGAAGTGAATTGGCATGTATTTTTTAGAGCCTCACACATAACAATGTGTTTTTTTTGTTCCATTCTGCTTTCATGAACAAAAAGATTATTTACATGGGTTAATTCCTGAATTTTGATTTTTTTTTTTTTAATTTGGAGGAAACCTTTGCTGTTTTTATTTTCAGCCAGACTGAGCTGGCATTTTAAGAATTAATACTAGTAGAATACTTCTAAATTCACAGTAATTGGCATGCTAAATTAATAATGAATCAAGGCATGGGAAGCAATAGTGAGATATATGTGGAAATTCCTGCCTTACTGAGGAAGCATTTCAGTTTTCTCTGGCATAGTTCAAAGTGAATGTCTCTGGGACTGGTTTTGATGCTTTCTTTTTTTAAAGGGGCAAATGGACATTTGTATGTGGTTATCTACTTTCTACAACACTGGATTACTAGAAATAATTTTTTAAAAATCAGTCTTCTATATAAATATAATATTTGAAATTCGAGTTCAAAATAATCTGAAATAAAAAGCATTGTCTTGACCATGACAGAGGTGCACTGTGATGGTGCCATTTGCTCAGGACTCAACTCTGCAGCCCTGGTCTGTGCACCTCTGAGTCTTGCCGTTAGTACACACACAGGCCTTCCTGTCTGGTCCTTATAAAAGCCGGGCTTCCAATCACTGTCGAACACAGGATTCTGTTGTTCATGTGGATGTTCTATAAGCTGTATTTTCAATATCACAGATTATTAAATAAAGGTAATGTTTGCTTTTTTATTTCCGTTTTTATGTGTGTTTATTGTTAATTCATAGCCTTGCCATTCAGTTTGGTTGGAGGACCAGCAAGGTCCGCACCACCCCCAAGAACTTCATAAATGCAGTTTCAGGCCACTCTCTGACCTACTGAGGGCCCGTTTTTAACAGGATTCCCCAGGGAATTCCAGTGCAGAGTGAGGTTGGAGAAGCATTTTATGGATTATGGTGATGAATACAGCAGGCCTGGGGCGTCCACTGACACTCTTCCAGCTAACGGCTGCCAAAGGGCCCATTACGAGAGCCTCGGATCTTTTCTCAGAAGCTAAGAATCCCACATTTTTATTTGAAATTAAGTTTTGAATGTTGGCTCAATTATTTTTAACTCGGGGCCAAACCACATAATTTTTAAGAGTGCTGGTTTTCCCTTATTTTATCCAACTCGACACTAGAATCTAACTAATAATTGAACTCTACCAGGACTAATGATAGAATCCTTGAGTTATGACGGTTATATATCCATTTTAGCCTTAGTTGGGATTGGGCACAAACTTTGAAAAAAAATTTTCAAATAGGTTATATGATCTTTTTAACTTAATAGCTTGGTGCTTGGAAGGACCAAGTCATTGAATTTGGATGCCACCAAATGAGTGACCTCATTAACTCTCACCCGTGGGCCTTGTGAAACAACTTGATTTGAATGCCTATTTCATGTTTTTGTAAAATAATACATTTTTATTGATTTCAGAGACTCGGGCAGAGAGAGAGAGAGGGAAATATCAATGATGAGGCTCACTGATCAGCTCCCTCCTGCATACCTCACACTGGGGATCGAGTCTGCAACCCAGGTTCTTGCCCTGACTGGGAATCAAACCATGATCTAGTTTGTAGGTTGATGCTCAACCACCAAGCCCTGCCAGCTGGGCTCTATTTCATGTTTCTAAAAACATTTCATTAAATGGAATTTTGAGGTTATCCTTACCCCAAAGATTTGCATGTTTAGGACGCTTTTACCATCTTTTTAAAAAAAATTTATCTTTGTTGTTGGGAGTGTTACAGGTGTCCCCAATTTTCCTCCATCTTTTAACTATTTTTGTGTGGATGTTACCAAATGCTCAAAATTCATGGGTCCACATGACTTCTTCAGCCTCTCCTTTTGACATTCCCCCTTTCCCCACTGTAGTCCCACTTCAGTCCTAGCAGGCGGCTGAAGACCCTAGTAGCGGTACAGATCTTCGGATAAACCTGGGCCTTTCCCACCTGCAGGCACTCTGTAACACTCCTTGTCGCCTTTCCTTTGCACCTTTGAGGCCTTGCTCCTATAGTTCACTTGCCATCTCCTGCTTGAAGGACTCTTTCAGCTGGACTATCACTTTTTGCTGCGCGCTCTCCTCTCCCAAGATTGTTCCAGTTCTCCCTGGGTCTGGAACCCCAGCCACCTTTGCCTCATGGGCTGCTAGAGAGAAATGATTCCTGTGTCATTCATTCAAAACATGTGAGTGCTTGTCTGTGCCCGGTAGGGTTCTGGAAGTTTAGAAACAGCCATGAATAAGTCTGCTCTCATGGGCTTGTAGTCTGGCAGATAAGTAGAGGGAACATTTAAATTAATGAACTTGCTTGTTCTGTGAGATAGGAAGGCAAACAGGATGACATGACAGAATGTGAGTGGGAAGGAGGACTGCTTCCAAGTGGGTTCCAGAAAAGCCCCTGTGGAGGTGACATTCAGACAGACCCCCGAAAATGATGAGGCAGCCATGCCAAGGGGTGATGCCACCAGCCCTGCCTGAGGGAGCGGCAAGCAGGGTGGCCCTGAGGTGAGGGGTGGCTGCTGCTCCTGACAACAGAGAAGGATGAAGAGGCTAGTAGGTGGTGAACAAGAGATAACATGGGGATGCAGGCAAAATCTTACCACGCACGGTTTCGTAAATGAAAGTGAGTATGTATTCTATTTATATTGTATTACACCAAGCACTCTGGCTTCACTTTCTAGAATATTCCCAAGTCTTTATTTAAAAAAAAAAAAATTAAGAGGCTCATCAACTACATCCACCAAAGAGCATGCGAGTGTTCACCTTAAGTAACCCAAAAACTGGCTGAATGTTTAACACTAAAGATACCGTTTAACCAACTTCAGATTATAATTTTAGTCAAGACTCCCACTACCCACTTGTGCATTGACTCGGGAGGGGGGGGGGGAGGGAGGTTCTTTTTTTTTCTTTTTTTTATTATTACTTAAAATATTACAAAGAGTAGTACATATGTCTCTTTTTTTTTCCCCTTGTCCTTCCCCCGTCCTCCCCTAGACCTGGGGGGGAGGGGGGGAGGTGATTCTTAATTAAAAATTTGGTCTATATGGAGCAACAAAAATGTTCATAGAATGCAAAAATAGTATTGTAATATATTTTTTAAAATTTCAACATGAGTACAATTTACAAATATAATAAATAAAAAATTATGTATAGTATTATTTTATTCTTTGGCATATTTCTCATTTGGGTGAATTTTTTTAGTAGATTGCTGTCGTTTAAAAGGTCATGAAATTTTTCACAAGAATTTGTTAAATTATATTTCACACATAAAATGGCTTTCAAAGTCTCAACACCTAATTGTGAGTTTTCTGATGTCCACACCTTATTTACCGTAGAAAAAACGCGTTCAGTCGCAGCATTAGTTCCTGGTAAGGACATCGGTATTACACAATTTTTAGTGCATGTGTGGATTTGGAACATGGCTTATTGTATGGAACATGGCTTGTTTTAAAATAATGAAATATTTCTAACCATTTGTTCTCTATTGTGATTTTTGCTGATGCCCAAGATTTAACCTTTTCCTTATCAATATATTTTTTAATAATGATACCTCATTAAAAAGATCACTTTGGAAATATTACTATATGGTAAACTTTGAGAAATATGATCAAATGATGCACATCATTCCAATTAAGTTGTTTTAATGTAACCCAATGAAAATGTTTCAATATCATTGTAATGTACCGTCCACTCTTCTAAATAATCTATGCAGTTACTATAGAACTTTTTGACGTGATTCATGATATTTGCACGATTTATTGCACCTTGCTCTTCTAGCTGGCTTATACTATTATGGATAGTTAACGGAAGAAAATTATTTTCTAACCGCTCTTGACACTGAAATTTTAAATTATTAACTTCATTTGCTACTTCCATTACTGAAATTTTGTCACCTTCAATAAGTTTTATAGCATTTTGAAAAAGAGCCGCTTGATTGTGTACAAATTCTAGCCAAATTTTTGAAGATTCTTTTTCAAAAAAACTCTTCTAAAATTCTAGGACATTTATCCTGTGATAGAAAGTAGGATTTCAAAGGGTCGTATATTTTCAAAATTCTTTCGACAGCTGGCAAAAGAGCTAACCAGCGCATTTTACTGTATCCAAGTATTTTCTGATATTTGACTTCTGCAGTTTCACAAAATTCTTTAAGCATTTCAATGCGCACAGTGTATATATAGAAATAAGAATATATTTTAATAACAATATTTTCCACATCTACGGGCAGTTAAGTCAGCAGCTGTTTGAATGGCATTATGTATTATGTGCGCTGCACAACCAACACCAATAATGTTTTGATTAAGGTTTTGTTTAGTTTATAAAAAATATTATTTGTACCTCTTCTCGCTTTTCCCCCAAAATTTGCGTTCATGTTGTTAGCACAATATGCAATCATTTTATGTTTTAAATTGTTTGTTTTTCCCAAAATAATAATGGAACTGAAAATTATTTCAGAAGTTTCACCAGGCAAAGAAACGAAATCTAAAATTCTAATTTTTATTCCAGTTTCCAAATCAAAAAATCTAATAATGGTTGGAAATAACTTTATATCCTTATGATTAGATGATCAGAATATATGGATATAAAATTAATTTTTTCTAGATTTGTTTAATTCTGAAAATGCATATGGGGAAAGCATATTACACACAATTGCCTCGGATTTTGTTCTAGCACAGGCAAATTTTTTGTTGAATAACTTTTTGACAACTTGTGATGTACAGTCCATAGATCTGAAGGAATGATTGTGATTAATATAAGGTGACCAGACATCCCGCTTTTGGTGGGACAGTCCCGATTTTTAACAGTTTGTCCCACGGCATTTTAAAAAATTCCCGATTTTTGGAGACATATGTACTACTCTTTGTAATGTAATCTAATAAAAGAGTAATATGCAAATTGACCCTCACTCCATTATACCTAAGCCATGCCCACCAGCCAAGCCACACCCACCAATCAGACCAACTGTATGCAAATTAACCCAGCCAAGATGGTGGGCAGCAGCCATGGAGCTAGAGCAAACAGGAGGCTTCCGTTGCACCAGTGATGGAGGAAACTGCCTGCCTAGGCCGGCTGGGCCTCTGCTCAAGGCAACAATGTTTAAATTACTGTATTTTCTGGCATATAAGACGACTGGGTGTATAAGATGACCCCCAACTTTTGAGAAGATTTTCCTGGGTTAAAAAGTCCAGATGGAGACCATATGTGGCACAAAAAGGAGCTGACCGGAGACACTTGTGGTCTCTGTCCGGCTCCATTGAAATGAATGGAGTGCAGCCATTTTTGAGCTTCCCCCACCGTATGTGGCAACCGCAGATTTTCCAGTCTGGCTCGGAAGTTTCAGCACCCACCTTTTAAGATGACGCCTGGCGTATAAGACGACCCCCGACTTTTGAGAAGATTTTCCTGGGTTAAAAAGTTGTCTTATATGCCAGAAAATACGGTATAGAAGCCACGGAGCTGAAGCAAACAGGAGGCTTCGTTGCCTGCCTAGGCTTCTACTCCAGGTAAAAAGTTTCAATTATAGAAGATAAATAAATCCCAAAAACCTGATTCCAGCCAGCCTCGCTGGGACCTTGGGTCAATGGGAGCTGTGGGCAGCCTGAAAACGGCCCTCAACCCCTCACCCAGGCTGGCCAGGCATGCCAGCAGGTGGACATCCCCCGAGGGGTCCCAGACTGCAAGAAGGCACAGGCTGGGCTGAGGGACCCACCCCCCCAAGTGCATAAATTTTTGTGCACTGAGCCCCTAGTATTTTAATAAATAATAATAAAAAAATCCCCCCTCCTCGGTCAATGGTGTCCTGCTTTACCAATGTTAAAATCTGGTCACCTTAGATTAATAGCATGAAAAGACATAAGTCCTTCTGCTAATGCTAATTTCTTTTCTTCGTCTCCATAAGTTGGTTTCCGAAAAAATTCCTATATTTTGGAGGAAGATGCAGCAGTATTTAAATATCTTTTATGTTTCTGTGTCTCCAAGTGCTTTGAAATATTCTTCCCACTGTGCGAAATAGAAATTCACCATTATATTTCTCACATTTTACCATGTAATCACTTTTGTTTTGTTTTTTTACAAACTAATTTTTATTTGTTAAACATAATTTAAAACTGTAACATAAAAATATCTCCTTATCCATCACTGGAAATCCGATGGCCATCGGAGGACCAGTCCTTTGCTCTCATGAGGGCTGGGGGAATAAAACTCCTTTGCAGCCCCTGGCCCTCTGTCTGAGTGCCCGCAGCGGGCCTGCAGGTCGCTGGAGGCAAGAGAGCAAGTCCCTAGCTGAGGGAAACCAGAGGTCACAGCAGAGCGTTGGAGGCCTGGCTGAAAGCCATCAGTGAGGCCAGAATGAAACATCCGCCCGAGCCTCCACAGGCACCTGGCTGGGGCGAGTGGGAGGAAGGAATGGAGAAAACTGATGCTGAACCTCACATCAGTACCTTGTGCCTTGGCCCTGATATGGCCTTTGCTGGCGTAGGAGGGGCTGAGGCTAGCAATAAAGGGACAAGCTTCAAAGAGGGAGAGTGACAGACCCATTGGAGGACCCTGCGTCCTGGCTTGAGCAGGGATGAGCCAGGACACGTGATTTTAAAAAGGCTGGTCTGAAGCCCAGGGCATCGCAATGCAAACAGCTGAGGGAGCCGTGGGG
>PVJC01018168.1:0-16383 GCA_004026665.1 Murina feae | reverse complement strand
GGGACCACAGGCCGGTTTACGCAGGCTTCTCCACCTCTGCCTGGCTTGCGGTGGGACCTGGGACGAGGAGGGCCTCTGGCGCTCACTTCAAAGGCATCGAGAAGACCTTGTTCCCAGACTTGCAGCGGACCTGCTCCGCGTGCATGCGCAGCAGCATCTCGGGGTCTTCAAACTCGTCCACAATTTCCTGCAGCTCCCTCAGGCACTGGCCTTCCAGTTGGAGGCGAGCATCACCCACGCACCAGGCCAGGCTGATGTGGAAGGAAGGATCCTGATAGAAAGTGGTGAGGTCAAACTCCTCCATGACTCTGTCCACCTCGGAAACCAGGTCCAGGAACTGGGCGTGGCCAGAGGTGACCTCCAGCCCAACAAAGGTCCTGGTTTCCTCTTTGTTGGTGTAAATCTTTACCCGGTGGGCTGCAAAGCAGAATCTCTGGTGGGAGGCCACTCGCTCTTTCAGAGCCTGCACGAAGGGGAGGGCCCAGTGGTGCCGCAGGATCACACTCTGGGACAGGCCGAGGTGGAAGGCCTCCATCCTCACCAGCTGGGGCTCGCAGGTCTGGGTGTGGGGCAGCAACACGTCCAGCAGATCCGGGAACTCCTCCCTGGCTTCATATGGAACATAGACATGGGTGGCCCAGTTGCCCCGTTCTGGGGGAAGGTGCGCACCCGGCTGCCATGCTTTCCACTGCCATCTTCAGTGCCCTGTTCGGTGCCCGGGAACATGTGCAGCACACTGTCCGGTACTGGCAACCTCTGGCTGGGAAGGGGGCTCTGGATACGAGGGCGGCATCCAGGCCCCGGCCTGGCCAACCCCTGGCCGCGGCCTCGGCCTCGGCCTCATCCTCGTCCTCCGAGCCGCTGCTGCTGTAGCCCACAAGCGGGCCCGGCTCAGGGCAGCCTGCTCTCGGCTCTCAGCACCCGGAACCTGTTTTTTTTTAATAAAAGGATTCACTTCTTAGGTCATCGTTGAATTTGCATCCTCTTTTCTTACTCAGTATGTTAAAAATCTAAAAAAAAATAATTTAAAAATTATTATATACATATTACTTAATAACACAGTAAGTAGGTACATAATTACATGCACATATTTTATTGTTAGTTTATAAATTAAATTGATTGTTATAAAGTAACTATGTTAAAGATTATTTTAATTTGAATCCTATATTTCTTTCTAAATAATAATACTAACTTGTATTATTTTTCCTCTAAATTTGCCGTAATGTAAGTCGTGTCACTTTCAAGGCCCGCGTTAGACTTTTTGCCGCCACTATAAAATATAAATAATATGAGTACTGTCTGCTAAATTCAAGAAAATTTATGTATTTATGAAATAAATTACTTACCTAAATTATCTGAATAGCTGATTTGTAATGACATCACTTGTTTAACTAGCTTACTAGCACGCAGTACGATGTGTATCGTCTGAGAGACAGTTACAAAATGTTTTCGTCGTTGCCAATCCCCAAAAATGCCATTGTTCATTAAGTCCAAACAATGGTGGTCGAATTCTAACAGCTGATCAACAATGCGAGCTTTGATAAGCAGTTCTCGATAATCAGTTCTCAACAATTGTTTGTTATTATTAAAGTTTAACATTATAAAGTTAACAAAAATAATATAAAACTCATATCCTGGCTAAATAGCCACATGGCCGCCGAAATCCATATATTCCCTTCCCGTTCTCCCGGCGTTCCCTAGCTTGTTGTGCATTCTTTCCAAAAATCGGGACTTCTAAAAACACCGGGGGACAAATTGTTAAAAAATTGGGACTGTCCCGCCGAAAGCGAGACGTCTGGTCACCTATCAGTGAGAGAACCATCAACCGGCTGCCTGCCTCCTGCATGTCCCCTACTTGGGGGATCAGCTGAAACCTGGGCACAGTGCCCTGACTCGGCATTGAACCTTGACTTCCTGGTTCAGGGGTCCAGGCTCAACCACTGAACCACGTGGGAGGGGCCAGCTTCTCTGATTCTGAGTCCAGCCTTCCCAAAGCTGCGTTAGCCCCATCACCCCAATGACCTTTAAGTCAATCTCCATTACTGTCAATATGTTATTACAGGTATAACACCCATAAACACTGGAACGGATGATGCCGAATTGATTTGCTGAAATGATTGTATGCCGAGACAACCCAAGGAAACGAGCCCAAATGCTACTGAGCTAAGAAGGGAGGTCATTTCACAAGTGGGAAACCGATGCACTACTAAGCAGCCTTACTCAAGGTAATACAAGCGATAGGGGGAAAGACCCAGGCAGTCAGCCCCAAGCCTGCACAGCTAACCCGTGGGCCGCTGTTTAATGAACACTTTCGGGACGAGATGCAAGTGTCCCTTTAAAATCATTCCGACTTCAGGGAGCGCTTGCCCGGGGCCCTCCGATCCCAACGAGTGGCCCATCGCCACGTTCCATCCACCAACAGTGCAATCTGCTATCTGCAGCCCCTCTCGGCGGGCTGTCTAACCATCCACACGGGAACCTGTGCTAGGCTGTGTGAGGCCTCTTCCCGCGCCGCGGAGCGACCCCGCCGAGTCTCCTCGCACCCCTGCTGCCTTCGCGGGTGTCAGAGTTAAAACACTCAGGTTCCCCCAACACACGGAGTCCACGGGGTCCGGGGCGCACCCAGCGAGGGCGCGCTCTGCCCGGAACACAGCCTCTGCCCGCCGACAGCGCCGCGGCGCCCGGGCTCCCGCGGACAGTCCGGCGGGCCGAGCAGGCGGGCGACCTGGAGCGCGACCTCGCGCTGAGCCGGGGGCAGCGGCCCCAGCCGACCTCGCACGGTCCTCCGCGATCCCACGCTCCCTTGCGCCAGGGACACGTCCGCCGGCTCCGCAGGGCCCTTCTAGGCCACCGTGGCTCCTCTCTATGACCCGCTGCCGCGTTGCGAGTGGATGTCATGGCGGCCGGCGTCGAGTTGGCAGGAGTTGCTCACAGAACTGGGGCAAGTCACTGAAGCGGAGGCGGGGAGGGGGGCCGAGCTGGACGGCGGGAAGTCGCGGGAATGAGCCGAAGCCCCGCGGGGGTGACCGTGTGACGGGAGGCGGGCCCTCGGGCGAGTCCCAGGCCGGGCCTCCGCGTTTCTATGCGGAACGGGACGTCGGTGGAAGCCCCCGAAGCCCGCGTTGCCTGGGAACCCCGCCCGGTGTCATCGGACCCTGAGGCGTGAGGTTTTGGAACGAAAGCAGCCCCTCGAGGACACTCGGCGGGGTCGTCCGACGGCGCTGGACGCGCTTTCCCGGGGCGGATCCGGGCGTTCTCGAAGCCGCGGCGATGTCGTCCTGGTTGGGGGGCCTGGGCTCCGGCTTGGGCCAGTCGCTGGGTCAGGTCGGGGGCAGCCTGGCTTCCCTCACCGGCCAGATTTCCAACTTCACGAAGGACATGCTGATGGAGGGCGCGGAGGAGGTGGAAGGTAACAGCCGGAGCGAGGGGAGGGCTTTCCCGGGGCCCCGGGGCGGGCGCTCGGTCCCCACCTCCGTCTGTCCGGGCCCGGGGACGGGGACGGGTCGCCGGGGAGGTCACCCTTCGCTCCCGACACTCCTTTCGCCTCTTCCGAACCGGGCTTCTCGGGGGAAAGGCCGCTGCGTCCGGGCGGAGCGACCCTGCTCCTCCGTGGAGCCCTTTTATTTTTGTTTGGTTCGTCCACGCCCCCCATCTCTCCCCACCCCCGCTCGCTTTGTCCTTAACTTGGGGGCGGGACTGGTTTTGGATACTTCTCCTTTATCTGATGTTTTTTTTAATTGATTCGTGTAGACACTTTCATCTCCCTTGTTTATGTGACAATGGCTGTCACTCAGGAAGCGCTGAGCGTCGCCCTCCCGTCCGAGGCGAATATCTCGGTGGTGAAACGCAGCTCTGTTTTTCCTGTTCGTTCTTCCGTGCTCCTGCCGGTTCCGGCGACAGCGTTTCCCCCGAAAATGCGTTTCTCCGCCCCGTCGCCCGGCAGAACAGGGGAGACGGTCTGTTCTTCGGGAACCCTGGGCCACCTTCACTCACCTGTGAAGCCCTCGGTTCGGTGTTGTTCGGTGGTTACTTACTATTTTGATTTCTTGATCATGTCTTTCAACAAGTAGCATCTAGATCAAAAGGGTTCTTTTATTTTTTTGTTTAGGACCATTCTGAGTGGGTTTACTTAAGACTATTTGCAGAGGGATGGAGAGGGGGTGGAGCAACCACTGGGAACGGGGAAGAGGCGGCGCCACCCCTGAGCGGAGAGGCGCTCGGCTCAGGAGAGTTCCCCGATCTTGCCCGAGCTCTGCCTCCAGACCCTGGACGGGAGCAGTTCCTTTGCAGTTTTACTTTTTGTGCATGAATACATTTAGCATTCTGGGTTGGTTTTTTAAAAAGTCCTGTTTGAGCCTTCATGTGTATTTGGCGAAGCAAAGTTAGTGTTTTTTTTAAAGAAATATATATTTTATTGATTTTTTACAGAGAGGAAGAGAGAGGGATAGAGAGAGAAACATTGATCAGCTGCCTCCTGCACACTCCCCACTGGGGATGTGCCCGCAACCAAGGTACATGCCCTTGACTGGAATCGAACCTGGGACCTCTGAGTCAGCAGGACGGTGCTCTATCCACTGAGCCAAACCGGTTAGGGCGTTAGTTTTTGATAAAAAGACAGTACTTATATTTAGAGTTTCTGTGGGTGCGTGTAGAGGGGAGGAAAATGGGTGAGCTCCCTAAATCCATGTTACTGCTTGGGGTATCCCTGGGGTGGGAGGTACGTCACGTGAGGCCGGTTGAGAATGGGGGTGAAAGGGATTCTTCCTGTGTTGGGGAAGGAGTGGGTCACGGAGGTAAGTCAGAAGCAGGGCAGGGCCCCTGACACAGGGAGGGACTAATCTCTCCTTGTATACTACACAGGGGAAAACGGGTGGCAATTCCTTTGACCCTAAACCGGAAAATGTGCGTACCCCCAACCTGAGTGTCCTGCAGGCTTAAGGTAGAATTAATTTTGTTCTTCGCACCAAATACGCTCCTATATTCTCAGTCTTAATGGTTTCACCATCCATCCAGTCTCCTAGAATAGAAATGTTTGTCATCTTTGCCTCTTTTTCATCTTCCATTGGTCACTAAAACTTGGTCATCCTCGGCCAGAATTGTTTCTTATATCTGTCCTTTCCTTAGTTACTCGTATTTCTTTAGTTCATACCTCATTATCTTTCCCATGCACTTTTTCCCTTCCACATCCTGTCATGCATTTCTCCCTGTTCCACTCCATTTTCTGTTGAGTTGCCAGTTACTCTTCTAAAAACAAATGTGCTTTAAACTCTCTCGACCCTGACTTGATAAAATCCAAACCTCTTAATTTGGAGAGACCAGAAACCTATCCTACCTGGGTTCAACCCACCTTTTGCAGTCTTAACTCTTGTTCTCTCCCTTCTCTTCCAATTGCCAAACATAATGCACATTCACATTCACATACACATATGTGCTTGCAGCCGGAGCTGTGCCACATGGCACTTCGTGTATTTACACAACTTCAAGCCTCTACACGGGAAGTCCTTCCTTTTCTACTTCCTCCTCTGTCCTCCTTTGCCTGGGAAACCATTTTTCCTTTGTGACTCTGCTCACATGTCAGGGACTTAGTGGAAAGGTTCTCACTCCATGGCAGGTTGGATTGATGGCAGGCGATCTGTGTTCCAGCAGAACTTTGTGGGTCTCTGACCGCACTCACCATGTTGACTTATAATTTATCTCTTCCCTGGATGCCCAGGGTGAGGACTGTATTTTATTTTTCCTTATGTGGCATCTTCCCTGGTACATAGTGGACGCTCAGTAAGACTTTTGCTCAGTGATTAAAAATCTTCAAAGTTGCTTAGTACTTTTGTTTTCCTTTGTATTAAAATAGGACTTGCTTAACACCTAATTACTGATTTTATAAATCACTTAAAAATCGGGTCAGAGTCCAGTTCATTTATTCATGCAACAAGTATTTATTGAGTGTGTATCTTGTGTCAGCAGTGAACAAGATAATTCTCAAATAGTACTCTTGGTACAGCTTGAACATCATCCATGTTTACAATATCAGAAAGTTGCTATTCTACCAAGCAAACACTGTACTGATTTATTCAAGGTTAGGAGCTTGGGATATTAAGTCAAACATGGGTTGAAATTCTCCTTCCATATATTAAAAATTGTGGGCTCTCTAAAAGGCAGTTTCCTTATCTGCTAAATAGGGATAATCATATCTATCATGAGGTTGGGAGGATTAAATGATGTCATGAGTATAAAACACTTAGCACTGTGCCTAGCGAATAGTAAGTAAGCATTGCTAAATGGTAGCTATTGATTTTGTTTTCTCTCTATGAGTAATAATTTTTTGTCTGTATTACATTTCCCCTTTTTTCTTAAAAAGGCCAAGATTTTCTTTTTTTTTTTTTTTTTTTTTTTTTGGTGGTGGTGGTGGGGAGGTAACTTTGTTTTATCCCTCTTTGAAACAATTGCTGGTCTATAATTACCTTCCTAAACAGATTAGATTATAATTTGTTCTCTTCTGAGTAGCAATTAGACAGTCCTGTCAGTTTTAAGCAAGATGTATAAACAACCACAGAAGCAACTGCTCCTGGTGATTTTCAAAACAAGAAGAGTGGGCTTGTCACTTTTATTGTACGCCACTTGTATTTTCTTCTAATTTAAACTGTAATTCAGATAACTGATTTTTATAGTATTAAAGTGCTATGAGTAGTGAAAAATACTAGTACTTAGGAAAAAACAACTGTGCATGATCATTTTCTGGGCTCTGATTCTTTTCTTACTGGTTTATGAAAGCGTGTGAACCTAGACTAACCTATTCCTATTAAACATAAAAAGTTTTTAATTGATTTCAGAGAGAGGAAGGGAAAGGGAGATAGAGATAGAAACATCAATGAAGAGAGAGTGTCCATCAATCAGTTGCCTCCTGCAAGCCCCCTACTGGGGATGGAGCCCACAACCCCGGCCTGTGCCCTGACAGGGTTCGAACCATGACCTCCTGGTTCGTGGATCAAGGCTCAACCACTGAGCAACACTAGCTTGGCTGAGCTATTCCTATTTTAAATAAATTGTGTCTGTGTTATTTGAAATAAGTGTTCTTGTAGCATATTTTCATTCTTTGTTTATAGGTCATTAATTATTTGATAGTAGTGGGAGCAGAAGTTAGAAATAAGGCCTTAAAACCCAGTTGCATAAATTTCATCTAAACACAGAGATTTCATTTGTAAAACTTCATTTTCCAAATTTTAATAAACACTTCCAAGGGATAAAGGTAGATATCCTAGGGTATATAAGATAGGCAAAAAGAATGACTTCTCTGACAATAAAGAACACTTGTAGCAGTAGGAAGTAGTGATAAGATCAAGTAATATTTATCTTCTGAATAGATTCTAGGATCAGCATACCATTCTGTTTAAAGCTCAGTGCAGTATATTTCCCTTACAATGCCTGTTTATTAGTTTATATGGTGTTGATCTTATATTCAGTATGTGCTGTTTCTTTTATAGCAGAATTACCTAATTCTAGGAGAAAGGAAATTGAAGCCATTCATACAATCTTAAGATCAGAGGTAAGGAAAATTAAAGACTACTGTTGAATTTAGATTTTTCTTTTTCAAAGTCATGAAAGTTATTCATGCTTTATTTCATGGTCCTCTCTTTTTAATACACTGCTTGCCACTTTCTGTCTCTTGCTCTTTAAATTTTTTAAAGCATTATCAACTTCCCTTAGATGAAGACTAGATTTATATGTTTCTGCACTTTGCTATGTAATATTTCCATCTCTGCTTCTCTATGCTGGGAGTAGGAAAACTGCTAAATATAAAAATAATAATGGTAACAAGTTATCATTGTCAAGGATTTACTGTGTTCTGACTGTGCTAAATTAGATTGCACACTTAAAAAAAGTGTAACATTTATATACAGAAAAATTAATAATATAGGTATAGCAAATTGCTTTTATCATCTTTTTCATTATTAGTGCCTTGAGGTGTCTAACTCTGGACGTTATGCACACTTAATAGGGATGAGGAAAATTTGAAAAGGGTTCAAAGGAAAGCCACAAAGAATATGAAAAGATTTAAAATGAGATCAGTTATAAAATATGAGACATTCAGTGATTTAGTCCAAAAATAAGAGTAGTACAGGAACACAATCATATTTTAGGAAAGACATTTTAGAGGACTTTAACAAGCATGTTTTCCTGTCTATTAAGCTCATAAGAAAAAGAAAATTGAATACTTACAGCAAGCATTTTTGAGTTTTACCAAGATGCGATTGTGGAGTTTGCAAATAGAGGACCTCTCAAGAGGAATTAGTGATATTCTGCCTCCATAGACAATGGCAGGCTGGTGGCATGTTAGAGATGTTGGCTATAAGTAAGTAGATGCTTCTGTGACAGGGGAACCTAATAGCTTATTTTTTTTTTAAGACTGAGAGAGGAAATTGTTCCTGTAGTTCCTAGAGAAACCTTTAGTACAGACCCACCCAGGAAAATTAAGTGGCAGTTGTGTGTAGTAGCATTAATTTTGGTAAATTAACCAGTGTACATTTCTGGGGGAAATAGTAAATAAGGTTAACCAGCTTAATAAATGTCTGCTCGGTATAGAGCTCAAGAAGGGAGATAGAGAGAAACTTCCATCCCTTTTTGACCTCAGGTCTTATCTCTCGTAGTGTTACCATTGGGCTACATGGCAAATACAGTTCTAGAGTTTAGAAATACATATTTTTAGTATGACACGTCCTCAAATGAAAACCTACTTCCTCGTTTGGTGCTTATTCAAAGGAATGTGAGCTACTCAAGCCCCAGAGGAAAACAAACTCTTAGGCTTCCCAAGGGCTTTGTTGTCTAAGGTGACTTTAACTGTACATGATTCTTGCCTTATGTCAGCACATAAGCATTTCACACCCTAAGTCCTTATGTGACTGTGCAATGGAAGAATAAGGCGGAGATATGATTGAAGCCATCAGGGAACTTCCAGTATAAAGTTTCAGTTTAGACAGAGGGTAGTGTGTTTTTCAGAGGAAATTAGACCTCTGTACAGATGTTAGTATTTGAAGATGAATGAATTAGCAGGGTTTCTTTAGTTCCAAGTAACAGCAACCAATCTAAGCAAATTTAACCCAAGAAAAATAGTTATTACATTTACCATCTGGATCCAATGGGCTCTTTTAATTTTTTTAATATTAAATCATTTTACAAGTAATTTTCAGAAGTAAGAATGAAGTCATAGTGAAAAATTTTATTAAATATTTTAATAAGAGCTTATATAGCAAATCCATAATCTATTCTATATGTTTCTGGTTTTAAAAACATATACTCAAAATAGGCAATGTTCTTTGAATGCAGTTTACTGCTTATTAACTCTTATGCGTGAACTGGAATATATCTTATCTTGTAAATACTGATTCTAGATTCACTTATATTTTTAATAGATATTAGCTTATTTATTTAACTTCTGTTTCTTTATTTGTGTCACTAAACCCAATACTTTTGAAAACTCTGATGGTTCATGATTTTGCTTGTCATCTTTGCTCCATAATTGCAAAATACTTTTCTTCTTAGATTTATTGACAATTTAAAGGATCAATCCTATGAATTGTTTTCATCTTTAAGTTATCTGTTTCCTCCCAGTCATCTATCTGCCTTCAGCATTTACCCCTGTATGAACTATATAAAGTAAATGTTCAAATGTTCATAATGAAAGAATACTGTCACATATCGACTTAGCACAGTGGGAATGGTTCAAGGTCTTGTTAAAAAATATTGTGAAATAAAATGTTTTCTTATTGAATGATTAACTGGATGAGAACACTGTATTTCCTTTTTATTCCTAGGAATGTATTGTTGAGTCATCAGTTATTGAGTTTGAGAAAATTTACCAAGGATATTGTTATTTGAAGATTTGACTGAGATTTTGCTTCTATATCCAGTTTCATCATAACTGTTAGACTCTAGAATGCTGTTTGCTATCCCTTTGCATTGATCTTCTTAGTTGTGTAATAAGTGTTTAATATTTTCTGTTTTCTTCTCTTTGTTAAAAAATGAAAATTCTGAATTTTCAACTGTGTTCAATGAAAGGAAAAAAAAAAAGCCACAAAGATGATATCTCCAGACAGTTTTTGTCTTTTTAAAAAGATGATGCAACACCCTGACCGGTTTGGCTCAGTGGATAGAGCGTCGGCCTGCGGACTGAAGGGTCCCGGGTTCGATTCCAGTCAAGGGCATGTACCTTGGTTGCAGGCACATCCCCAAATGGGGGATGTGCAGGAGGAGGCAGCTGATCGATGTTTCTCTCTCATCGATGTTTCTAACTCTCCCTCGCCCTTCCTCTCTGTAAAAAATCAATAAAATATATTTTAAAAAAAGATGATGCAATACATTGGGCAATGCAGTCAGAAAACTGGTTATTTCATTATTGCATCATTCTTTAGATGATTCCACCAGTCTTTCATTTTCTTATTATTTAAATCGTTTTTAGCATAGTGGGAATAATTGATGAATAATGACAAAATAATTCTTAGGATGATAAAGTAGCAAAATGTTTCAAGATATGGAAAACAAGATCATTATGATCCCATGATTATTTTTAGACTTAAAAAAGGGCCCATTGTATCCTGTGGTACTTGCAAGATAGAATGAGTTTTATTCTGTTAAATAAATGTATTTTCTCTTTGTTTATTGGGAGACCTCTAAAAAAGAAGAAAAGTCATGAATACCAGTTATTTATTTATGTATGTATGTATGTATGTATGTATATATGTATGTATTTAATCCTCACCTGAGGATATTTTTTCCAGTGATTTCTAGACCGAGTGGAAGGGAGTGAGGAAGGGGAGAGAGACAGAGAAGCGTTGATGTGAAAGAGACACATCGGTCGGTTGTCTCCTGCCGGCGTCCTGACCAGGCTAGGGAACCTACAACCAAGGTGTGTGCCGGGAATTGAGCCTGTGACACTTGGATCAACGGGCCAGCGCTCTAACCACTGAGAAACCACCAGGGCGTGAACCTCAATCTTTTTTGCTAGTTAGGACTACTCCAAAAAGAAACTCACAGGCTAGACTTGGTTCCAGCAGACCTGGATGGCATAAGAAGGATTGAGCAGAATGGAATTATTTAAGAATAAGAGTAGCCCATGGATTCCAAGGGCAGAATTGTGGCCAGTCTTTGAGAAGGATCTGCAACCAGAACTGGAGCCCTCAGGAATCTCTCTCTGTCACAGTTCCTCTCTTCCTTTTTATGAGTGTTTATTCTTTCCTCCTTTCAGACCAGCCCCCTCTGCTTCATATTCCACATAATAGAAATAGCCCATGGTAGTTCCTGGTGTGTTATGGGTCAGCACATGAAAAGAGTCTGTCCTTCATGTGCTTTATTAACCTTTCTGATTCACACAGCTAGGGAAATGAGGAGAGACAACCAATTATTATTGGCCAGATTTACAGTGTTTGAGTTCTACTTATTTAGCGGAGTTAAAGATAGCTTTATGTCTTGTATGTGAAAAGCCTAGAGCGGATCTTTATGACGAGGCTTTGACGTCGCTATGTTGTATCCTTCAGTTATGTATGGTGTTTTTCGTGTTAACAGAAAATCATGTAAGAGCAGCCAATGGAATAGAAACTGGTTGTGTGACCGTTGGTCCTGCTTCTTATTAATATTTCTTCAGCATAACCAAGGTCTGGTTAGATTTCTGGAGATAGTCTCCCAAACTAGGACTTGTGTATGTTATAATTTTTCTGTTAATTTACTTCATTGATTTTTCTCTGGGAATTCACATAATCTCCCTGCATCATAATTTTCACATCTGTCAATATAAGAAATTCCTCGAATATAAGAAGAAAACAGATGACATCCTGAAAGTGGAAAAGTCTCCTCCTCCTAGCAGCAGCTTTCTTTTCCACCATCAGGCTCCTCAGACTCAGTTATTATTGTTAAACTGTGTTTGTAGATATATTATTATCTGTAACAATTTGTAAATTTCTTTTTGCAGAAAGTTTTAGGGCTCATTTCTCTCGCTCCATTATGTACTTATTCAGATTTCAGAGAATAATAATAGGTCAAGATTTAATATTTTGGTATATAAAATTTAATATTTTTTGTACATGTCAACATCTTAAAGGACTGTGATATCTAGATTCATTGAATTATACTTAGAATAATTCAAACTGTAGTTTTCAAACCGAGTAGTTTTTTCATTGGATTGTTAGAGGTGCCCTGGGGTTCAGGCAGACGAGTGATGTAAGGCTTTGGCCTCCTATCTGTACTTCAGCCAGAAGTCTTTTTAAAAAATATTTCTTTAAGAAAGTTCTGTTTGGGGAGAAAACAACAGTTTAAATATGTGATCTAGTTCATTCATTTACCTGACATTTTCTGCCTATGATATGCTAGACACTCTGTATAAAAGGATGGGGTGAGCATTGATCAGGGGCTTGGCTTTAGCAGAAAATCAAACTGAGAAAGATTTATTTTTTAATTTTGCTTTAGAATTATGCATAATCTCTATACACATGCTGATTGCACTAGTAACTTTAATGGAACGTGTATTTTAAAGACCAGAATTCTGTCAGATGTATAGTTTACATCTTTTTTGTATAAAGCAGTGTTTTCATAATGCCGTGAAGTAGCTGTTACTAACATGTTTCACTTTTTAATCTCTTTGTTAAAATACTTTTTTCTTTGCTTCTAGAATGAAAGACTAAAGAAACTTTGTTCTGATCTAGAAGAAAAGCATGAAGCTTCTGAGCTTCAAATAAAACACCAATCTACCAGTTATCGAAATGAACTACAACAGAAAGAGGTAAAGGTTATTACAGTTATTTCATACTCACTTCACTGAACAGTATCTAGGAAGTTTTCCAGAGTTGCAATATAAATCAAGCTATATTTAGATCCTTAAAAATATTGAAAGGGTGTTGAAGTTAATTATTACCAATTCAGTTTGTTATTAATTTAACAAGAACTCTGTAAGCTTTTTTATTATGTTTATGTTACATAAACTAACCTTTGTGGAGTTTAATTTCTGCTTTCCAAAAGAAGAAAAGTCCTATCTATAAAAATAAAAGTGTAATATGCTAATTAGACCAGACGTCCTTCTGGACCACCTTCCAGATGAAGCCGGGGCTGCGAGGGAAGCCCGGGTACTGGGTGCCAGAGGGACGCTTGTGCTGGCAGTCGGAAGAAGGAAGGCCTACTCTTGCATGAATTTTGTGCATTGGGCCTTTAGTATAAATTATCTTTAGGCATCTGTTGCTTATAATTTCTCATTTGATGAAACCTAATTTCTTATCTGTCTACCTAAAATTGTTTGAAATCTGTGATCACTGCTAATTTTACCTATAAGTGTTAATATATGATATGTTGGCATTTACTCGATTTTCCATGGAAAGACGGCATATTAAGTATTTCATAGTTGACTTATACTGTCCTATAAATTTTTTCTCCTTTAGTTTGATAGAAAGAGGTATTTCGGAATTGGCTTTTCTTTGCAGTTCTGGTAATAGATATTATACATTATAACCAATGTTATCATGAATCCTTGAAATATAAACTATGTCTCTACTATGTCTCTATGTTTCATTCTGTTGTTCAATTATCTGTAGTGTTTAGTACATAACTAGAATTCAGTAAACACTTCTATTGAATAGAACCATGTCTTGTTTAATTATCCAGATCACTTGGGTGTTCTTCATTTTGTTGATTAAATGTTCATTTCTACCATAAATTCATATTTGGGTTTTTAAAATTTAGATGCACTGATTTCTAGTTCTTTTAGTGACATATTAAGATGAAAAGTTAAAGCAAACCATGTTAAAGGTAAATACACACATTTAAAGAAGAGCTTAATTTCCAGTCTGTTGGGAATTTATTTCATAAAGTAGAATAGAATGAATTACTACAAAAGTGAATATAAAAAAGCATAACTATAAGTTCAAATTAAAAACCCACCTTATTTAAAAAGGCTCAACAGATATAAAATTACTCTGTCAAATTGCTTTAAAAGTCTTTAAGCCTTACTCGTTGAATTTCTCTACTTTTCATGGACAGGTAGCAAACATTCATGGCGTCAGTCCACACACCACGCTTCGAGTAGCACTGACTTACAGATATTGCAATAGGGCAGTCGCTCATACCCAGGGGTTTATAGCTGAATTACAAGTGACACTTAAAGAATACATCAGCTTATGAGATTATGGGTTAGCATACTGGGAAGAGGCCCTGGTATTGATATGTTTGAAAACGTCATAGGTGGTTTCATTGAAAACATCACTGTGGAAAACTTTGGCATTTTATATTTTACTAAACTATTGATATTAGGCCCCCAAATTAAGCATTCAAGTTTAGAAATGCCTCTTTGTTATCATTAGAGTTTACACTTTTTAACTCTATAACTTGATATGAATGTCTCTTTTATGATGAGAACTTTCTTTGTATTATAGCTACATTTGAAAAAAATTGTGCATTTTAGTACTCTTTACCAGATGAAAGATAATATATGAACATACTTTAGCAGAATCTATTTGCTGTCCTCACTGTGATGTTCATATTCCTTAAAGATGCAATTTCCCTCATACCGTGTATGGAAAAATGAATGAAATCTGTGCACTACGATTAGAACCTCCATTAGAGAAGGAACTCTGATGTGCAAAACCTGTTTGTTGCGACATTTGACATAGTTGTGTTTGGTGTTTGTCTAGTTGGCTGATGTTACACGTGTAGAGACACCATATTACTTGTTGGCTTTTCCAGTATCCAGTTTTCCTCAGTTGCAGAGAGGTGTCTTCTGGATTAGCTTGAATATTTTAGGAAGCTTATTTCAGAAATCTCTAGCTTCTATGTTTTGTCTCAGGTGGATGTGACATTATGGTTAAGTCCTGTGTTCATTATTTCTTTTGGATAATGACTTATCAATACTCTGCTCAGGGTTTTAGAATCTTTATTATATTCCCTCTCTGAGTAGAATTAAATTTTCATTGGCCTCTCTTTGCCAAGACTAAAGTCAAACCCTCTGTCAATGCATGATTTCCTTCTAAGACTAATGAGTCAGTAACTACAGTCCCACTCTGTTATCTTACCTGAGAAGACTGGATTAATAAATCAAAGCATTGTATAGACCACAACAAAAGTTATTCCTGATTCATGGTGCATTTTAAGCCTAAATCCAGCCATAATCAGTTACATAAGACTCTTCCAACAAATGTTCTCAAGAAACTTTCCAATGTATAAGCTGACACAGCTTTTACTTCTTCATCATTTGAGGTTTGATCACAAACAGAACTCTGGGGAATTGCTTATCCTACCTGATACATAGAAGCTAGTAAATCCATGTTTAACTGAGAAATCCCATTGCTTTAGTTACCATATGAGTGAAACTTTAACTATGGTAATTATGTTTGCTTTTAAATAAAAATGTATGGTTGAGATGTTATAGAAAACTTAGATTCCGTTGATAGCATACAATCATTGGATCATGTTAAGTTTTTATGACTTAATTTTATGAATCTAGAATATGGTTATTTTAAAGTATCTTCTCTAAAGTATGGATTATAAATATATAGGTGGAAATCAGCCATCTTAAAGCAAGACAGATTGCACTACAGGATCAATTGCTAAAGCTGCAGTCTGCTGCTCAGTCTGTAAGTTCAGGAGCTGGCAGTGTGCCCACAACCACTGCATCATCATCATCATCATTCAATTATGGTATTAGCCATCATGCTGCAGCTTTCCACGATGATGACATGGACTTTGGTGATGTAATTTCATCACAACAAGAAATAAACAGATTGTCAAATGAAATTTCAAGGCTTGAATCCGAAGTTGCACATTGGAGGCACATTGCTCAGGTAGGTGAACTTCTCCTGAATTTTTAGAAACTGAGTGAGCGAACATACGGGAGCTATGTGTAGAGATTTCATTATCAGAACTATGAACTACAAAACTGAAACTTGTATTCTAATTCTGCCAATAACTTTCTAAGTGATTGTAATCAGGCCATCTTTCTCTCACAGCCTCAGTTTCCCCTTCTGCACAATATTGGGAAGAAATTTTCAAAATAAAAGTGGAGTTGCTGTGGTTGAACCAGCACCTCTCCCCCTGGAGTTCCTAAGGCTTTGCTGCTGGAAATCAGGGCTCTAAGGCACGAGATTTGAAAATACTTGCTTACATATTGTGTGAGGTTTCTGTTTGCATTAATTACATGTAAAATGAAAATCTGATAATTGGTATTATAAATTTTAAAAACTATTTTGTGATGTTTCTCAAGCATTAGAAATTAAATACTTGCTATTTTGGGCTGTAAACTTTCTTCCAGGGAACACTTTTTTGTCTTATCAGATTTTATATGTACTACTAAGGCTGTCAATAGACATGAGATTCAAAATATATTGGGACAAAAGAATTTACACTGGCACATTGTTCATA
>PVJC01018167.1:0-31659 GCA_004026665.1 Murina feae | reverse complement strand
TGCCCAGGAGCAGGCCAGGCCAGGGTGCTTCTGCCACCTGGAGGACAGAAGCGGAGGTGGAACCTGGTCCTGCCTCTCAGTGCAGGTGCATGGATGGGGGCGGGTGGGAGGACAAGGACCTGGTTTCCCTGAGAAGTTGTGCAAATCAGTGTCCACGGGTCCAACGAGGGTTCCTGAAAGTCAGGTAAGGACACAGGAAATGTGGGAAACCACTGGACCCTTTCCCTTATAGAGGATCCCCGGGTGCTGCTCTCAGGAAGGGAATGAAGGATGGGTTAACCAGAAGTCCTATAGATTGGTCCATTTTTATACTTTTGTAAATGTTGTTGGAACTCTTCCCACCCCGGGAGGAGGCCAGACTTGTCCCATGAGTTGGGGAAAAGGAACAAAGGACAGTGCCTCAGCTCCTGCCTCTCTCCTTTTGGGGTCTGTCTGTTGCATGGAGCATGTGTTTTCATCTGCTCAAAGGCTTGGCAGTGAAGGCCCGGCCTTGTGGGCAAGGCCTGCAGTTCCCTAGCAATGCCTCGGCCTGGGTGGCACGTCGTAGCCACCTCAGGAACCCATCGGCTTCCCTACTGACCTTGCTTTCTAGTATCACCGTTATTGATACTAAAGGGGACTTTTCAAAAAATCTTCATCTTCCTACTTCCTGTGTCTATGTTGAGCAAGGCACGGATGTGTCACTTCTGGGCCCCTTAAAGCTCTTGCATACACAGAGGACCACTGAGAACTCAAACCCTTGGGGGTCATTCTCTGGCTTAAAAGCTGAGCATCCTCCAGGCGCAGAGAATTCAGCTCCCTGGGAGAACTGAGTTTAGCTTTCTAATGGCCACCTCTAACATGACCTGAGGCAAGAGTGCAATAGGTACTGGTTTCCATCAGTGGTGTGACTGGGTCATAGAGCCACTATAATGCAGGGAACCGGAGGGAAGGAATGTTTTTTGCCTCCCCCTGCACTTACAGGCTGGCCACACAGAGGCATTTTCCACTTGCCCCTCTGAGTCCATTGCCACTCTCTTCACTCTTCCTGGCATCCAGAAAGCTGGCCTGTGGGAGGCACTGGTAGGAGGCCAGAGGGTAGGAGAGAAGTCAGGGTATTTTGAACCCCTCTCTATTGGCTGTAGTTGCCTGTTCACCTACTGATGGTCAAACCCCTATCAGACTCTCTCCCACATCACAGCTACTACTACATTCTGATAACTACTCCTTCTCCCCTTGATCCTCCAAGCTGGGGAGTGGTCATGGCTGCTCACTGTTGTTAGGCCCTTGGTGCCTCACCCTCACTCTTGACCCCACACCCTGGACCATACGATCTCTACACACAGTCCTCTCTTTCTTTTTTTAATCCTCACTTAAAGATATTTTTCCATTGATATTTTTTTGCGAGAGTGGAGAGGAGGGAGGAAGGAGAGAGAGAGAAAGAGAGAGAGAACCATTGATATAAGAGAGACACATTGATTGATTGGTTGCCTCCTGCATGCACCCACACTGGGCTGAGGATCATGCCTGCAACCCAGGTATGTACCTTTGAGCAGGAATAGAACCTAAGGCCCTTCAGTACGAAGGCCAATGCTCTAATCACTGAGGAAAACTGGCCAGGGCCAGTGCCCTCTTCAATGCTCCTCAATTACTGCATTGAACACACTTTATGTTCTCTGGTGAGACCTGAGTACTATACTACATGACCAATGGTGGATTCAAAGACAGGTGAATTTCAGCCCAGAGACCTGTCCTTGCTCACACATTCCCTGCTGGGTCCAGTAGCCAGTGAGTTACCTCCTAGAGATACCTCTTTGGGAAGCTCCACCCCTTACACACAGCTCACAGCTGCCCTAAGTCAGTGGATAGACAGCAAGAGCATTTCAGTACGAGAACACCTGTGTTACAAAGGCCTGCAGCTCCACATGACCCAGAACCTGAGAAGGCTTAGGGATCTTTAACCCCCAGAAATCAGAGAGTAAAGAGTTCTCATCTAATCTAATAAAAGAGTAATATGCAAATTAACCATCACTCTGAGACACCTAAACCACGCCCACCAGCCAAGCCATCCCCACCAGCCAATCAGAGTGACTATATGCAAATTAACCCAGCCAAGATGGCAGCCAGCAGCCACAGAGCTAGAGCAAACAGGAGGTTTCCTTAGGCCAGCTGGGCCTCTGCTCAAGGCAACAATGTTTCAATTATAGAAGCCATGGAGCTGTAGCAAACAGGAGGCTTCGTTGTCTGACTAGGCCTCCACTCAAAGCAACAAAGTTTCAATTATAGAAGATAAATAAACCCCAGAAACTTGATTCCAGCCAGCCTCTCTGGGACATTGGGTCAATAGGAGCTGTGGCCAGCCTGAAAACGGCCCTCAGCCTTTCACACAGGCTGGCCAGGCACCCCAGTAGGGACCTGAACCCTGAAGGGACTGTGGGCATCCAGCAAACAGCCATCAGCTCCTCACCCAGGCACGCCAGCAAGTGGACATCCTCCGAGGGGTCCCAGACTGTGAGAGGGCATAAGCCGGGCTGAGGGACCACCCCCCGAGTGCACAAATTTTTGTGCACTGGGCCCCTAGTGTGGTTATAAATGTCACAGCGCCTTTTGCATTCTGCTGAATGTCAATTGAAAATGCAAAATAACACTATCACCATTAACTCCTGTGTATTTGAAAAACAGAGGTTTTTATTTCCCCAGCTTCCCTGCTCTAACACAAGAGACTGAAGACAAATGACATGGTTTCAAATATTAGGGTACACTGAGCATTTCATTAGCAAGAAGAAAGAACAAAAGTAATGTCCTCATGCCCTGCAACTCTGCACTATATGTGCTGTGGAGCAAAACTTAGACCAGAGGCAGATGTTACACCACAATGAGCATGGGTTCAAAGTCAAACTGTCCTTAGTAACAATAGCATTTCCACTTATGAGTGGGGCAATGTATCTAACCTCTCTGAGCCTTCATTTCCTCACCTATACAATCAGATAACAAATGTAAAAATATCTAGGACAGTGATGAGCACAGAGTCGGTAGTCAATTAAGGTTATCCTCTCCCCATTTCCTGGGGGTGGAAATTGTGTTTATTTCAGAATAAAGAAAAAAATGTGTGAACTAGAACACTGTTAAATCGTGATAAAGAGGTAAGATGGGGCCAGAAAATAAAAGTTTTCTTTTAAAAGGGGGTCAGTGATAAAGGCAGATGGACTTTTTGGATAGAAAATGATATGAGAAATATGTTGCTCTGGCAAAACTATGGAGCCATATCTATAAGAAGTAAGCTGTTCTCACAATGGGTAATAGGGGATGCCAGCCTTTGCCAACCTCTTTAAAAGAATGTTCCTTCCAATTTCATGGAAAATGCCCCGTGGGAAGCCACAGGAGTAGACTAAAGACCTTATTTAGTGAGAAGTATTTAATTGAAACAATGCCTCTCACTGTTAAGCTTAGAAGTAGAGTGTATGGTCGCAGCAGGAACAGAATGGTAGGCCTGGGACCATTCCCCCTGCGCCATAGGGGAAGGGCTGAGAAACAGTGATCATGTAAGACAGAACGGATTTGACACTGATATGATTGTGTGTCCCCAAAAGTATGACTACATGCTAACTGCAGAGATGAGAAAACAGGCATGAGTTTGGAGCAGAGAAATCATGCAACCTCTTTGCCACACGGCATCTGTAAAATCACTCAAGACCTCAAATGATTACAATACCAGTGACCTCAAACACACACAAAAGTTTGTAATTCCTTCCAATGTCAAGACACTTAAAAACTAAAATGTACCTTGGAATATATCTAGTAGCCGCTTAGTAGATTATAGCCTCCAACAGGTGCTTAAAGTAGATGTTTAAAATTAGAGTGCACAGACGAGCTATCCCAAACCCTTCATGTTCTAAATGAGGTAACTAAGCCCGAAGGGTTAATGGCTCAAGGTCACCAGCTAGATAGTGGCAGAGTGAGAACTCAAGCTTTCTGACTTTCACTTAATTGTTTTACCCCTTACTCCACATTGTTTTGGGCCCTTGTGTTTCTGAGAAAATTGGGTAAACATGCATCATGGTATTTTGTGAGAAATGTTGTTTAGCCAATTAGGCCATGATAGCCATCTGTCTGGGCTTCTAGGAAGTGTTTGTGACCAAGAGGTCTCCATGAGAACATTCTGGAGGGGAAGATTCACTTCTATTATGCACTGAGGAGAGTTGTACCAAGAACATGGCTCACACAGTCAAGCCAAAGAATGCATTCCTGGGCAGGGGCTGGCTCAGTATGCATGGACCCTTTCCTGTTACTGCAAGTATTAAACATCTCGTCTGGCTTCTGCTGGTGCCAAAACATGAACATCACAGAGGCAAAATGCAATCTTGAAATACTGACACATACAAGAGAACCAAGGAAGTGAGGACCAAGGAAGAAAAGGAGGGAAGAAGGGAGAGAATTAGAGAGACATAGAGACAGAGACAGAGCTAGTGCTAGAGACAGAGATAGAGGAAACACACACACACACACACACACACACAAACTAAAAGAGTAAATACATATGTTAACAAAGCCATTTTTCCTGGGCCACACCCTTCACCAAAAATCTGAAAGCTGGGCTCTAATTCAAGAGCTAATCTGTTTTGAGTTTCCTTTCATAGTTTGTAGGCATCTGATTCTTACCAAGGATTCCCTTGGGAGAAATTGTTCTTTTCTCAGCTTAATGAGGATTATTGACAAAGACCGCGTCTCTCTATTCTTCCCTGTAGGTAAAGAGTGACTCATGGGTGGCTGAGGGAGAAAGTCCAACATCTCTAAGAGTTAAGACTCTCCCCCTCCCCAGCCTAACAATTTGTCACAGCAGCAACCCTTGCCAATGGGAGCATGGTGACACAGTGGCAACATGTGCTTCACAGAGGGTGGCCCTTAGTGACAGCATCCGGGAGCAATGACTTCTCTCACACAGAGAGAAAGCTCCTCCAGCAAACCATGGAGACAACCATCAGTGCTTACTCATGTCGGTGTCTTTTTGGATCTCAGGGTCCCTCACCTCTTCCAGTAGTTTCTGTGCTATTCAGCAGGTGGAAGATTGCATAGGACTCCTTCTACCCCTCCTCTGTGGACCAAATCCCTGAAGTCCTTGGTACCCTTTGACCAACACTTCCATACTCACATCAGTCCCTTAGAGAAAAAGCTCACACATGTCCACAAGGACCCTGACAAGGCTGTTCATTGAAGCATTATCTGTAACGGAAAACACCTGGAAACAACTTAAACCTCTATCCATAAGAGATGACAAATATGTTACTGCATTCAGAGAATGGAATAAATACAGCAGATAAAATAAATGATATTGGGATACATACAGCAACATTATTACATTAAAATATGTAATAATGAAGAACCCCGGCCGGGTAGCCCAGTTGGTTAGAGCATTGTTCTGAAATACCAAGGTTGTGGGTTCAACCTCTGGTCAGTGCACATACAAGAAGCAACCAATGAATGCATCAATAAGTGGAACAACGAATCCACTTTCCCCCTCTCTCCCTTCCCCCTTCTCCTCTCTCTCTTAAGTCAATCAATAAAAATCTAATCTAATAAAAGTGTAATATGCAAATTGACCATCCCTTTGGGATGCCTAAGCCAATCAGAATGGCTGTACGCAAATTAACCCACTCAACATGGAGGCCGGCACTCACAGAGCTGAGTAAACAGTTAGTTTCCTTTGCAGCAGGAGTGAAACTGTTTGCGGCCCAGCTGGGTTTCTCCCGGTTCCAGGCAACAACATATTTGCAACAACGTCTCAATCATAGAACCCTCAGTAGCTGAAGCAAACAGCAGGCTGGGCCTGACTTCTAAGGGCAACAGTGTCTCAATTATAGAAGCCACGAGGTGAAGCAGAGAGGAAGTTTCTTCACCTGCCTAGGCCTTGGCTTAAAGGAACAGTGTATCAATTATAGAAGATAAACAACCCCCAGAAACCCGCTTTCAGCCAGCATTACTGGGACATTGGGTCAATGGGAGCTGTGGGCAGCCTGAAAGTCTGAAAATGGCCCTCAGACCCACACCCAGGCTGGCCACACCCCAATGGGGTGAGGGAGCCCACTGGGGGGCTTGGCCAGCCTGCAAACAGCCATCAGCCCCTCACTCAGGCTGGCCAGGCACACCAGCAGGTGGACATCCCCAGAGGGGTCCCAGACTGTGAGAGGGCACAGGTCGGGCTGAGGGACCTCCCGAGTGCACAAATTTTTGTGCACTGGACCCCTAGTATATAATGAAGAAGAAAAACAATATAGAGCAGAATACCATTTATACAAAGTTTGAAAGCATGCAAAATAATGCTTCTTATTATTCACTGAGGAAGTGAGCAGAGACCTGAAGGAAGCGGGAAGAGAAGTCCTCTAGATATTTGGGGAAAGAGGGCTCTGTGGAGGAGAAAGCAAGGGCCTAGGGCCTGAGGTGAAAACACATTTGTTGGGTTTGAGTAAAAACAAACAGGAGTAGAGTATTTTTGGGGAGGGAGAGAATAGAAAATAAGGATAGAGGTAGCCAGTTGTAGACCACAAGGGGCCTTGTAGTAGCCATTGGAAAGTTTTGATCAGAGAGCCTGAGGTATGAGGCCAAAAGTCAAGGTCCAATATTATGCTCTGCATTGACATCTGGGGGAAGGCCTTACATGACTACCCACAAGCTCTTTTTAAAGATCCCCTAGCCAAACCACCTTTCCATCAAATTGTCGAGGTACAGTCCCTGCATATCCCTCCATTATTCAAACAACCAAGCACATCCCCTGTGGAAACCACAGGGCACCACATCCTCTTGTTACTATAAAGCCTGCCTCCCACCACCCCTGGATGCTCACTCTGTTTCTGAGTGCAAACCTCACAGAGCCACATGTGGCCTGCAATGTACTCCTCCCCCAGACTGCAAGCGTATGTGACTAATAAGCTGTCATCAATGTCATCGGTCCAGTACTGGGTGCCATGCCTGTGACTATCAGTCATGCCCGTAAGTTTAGGTGGGAATCCTACCGCATCGATGTGGTGACTAGGAGGGAGTCACAGCAATCATGTGAGCTGATTTATGTTTTACCTGGACGCCAGCTAATGTTAAGAATGAGCTACCAGGAGGTAAAAACAAGACCAGATGCGGACTGTGGCATCATCTAGACATGCTTTTCATATCGGAAAGATGAGAGTGGAAGTGGCAATGGGGAGATGTGTCTGGATTGAGAAATACTGTGAAGGCACCATCCATATGATTTACTCAGAAATCAAACATGGCTACAAATGAGAGAGATAGACATCTGCTTTGAAAACTGGTTGTAATTTATTCATGTGAAGAAAACTGGGAGAAGGGCTGTTCTATGGTGAGTCACCCTGTCTTACACAAATTTTGGCAGAAATAATAAAAATAAAAGGGAAAGAGTCTTACTCATTTTGTGAGGTTTTGCATGGTCTTAATGCCAAATCCAGGTCCAGAAGATGAAACTCTAGACGAATTTCACTTAGGAACATGAACATGAAAATCCTAATTAAAATAATCAGCTATCAGAGTTTAGTAATGAATTTAAAGCATAAAACATGAGCAAAGGGGGCCCATTCAAGAAAAAATGGTTTAAGAAAAGAAAATACAAAACTACTAAAATATTTTATCCCATTAATGGACTAAAGGGACAAAATTACATGATTATCTCAACAAATGCCTGAAAAGCATGAAATAAATTTCAACATCCATATATCTAATCTAATAAAAGAGTAATATGCAAATTATCACACTGCTACACCTAAGCCATGCCCACCAGCCAATCAGAGCGACTGTATGCAAATTAACTCAGCCAAGATGGCGGCCAACAGCCACAGAGTTAGAGCAAACAGGAGGCTTGCTTGCCCCGGCTATGGAGGAAGCTAAACTTCCTGCCTGCCTAAGCTGGCTGTGGCCTCCACTCAAGGCAACAAAGTTTCAATTATAGAAGATAAATAAATCCCAGATACCTGCTTCCAGTCAGCCTCGCTGGGGGCTGTGCCCAGCCTGCAAACAATTATCAGCCCCTCACCCAGGCTGGCTAGGCACCCCAACAGGACTCCCCACCCTGAAGGAGCTGTGACCAGCCTGCAAACAGCCATCAGCCCTTCACCCAGGCTAGCCAGGCACTCCAGAGGGGGACATCCACCCTGAAGGGGCTGTGGCCAGCCTGCAAACAGCCCTCAGTCCCTCACCCAGGCTGGCCAGGCACCCAGCAGGACCCCCACCCTGATCCGGGACACCCTTCAGGGCAAACCAGCCGGCCCCCACCCTTGCACCAGGCCTCTATTCTATATAATAAAAGGGTAATATGCAAATTGACCCTAACAGCAGAACCACTGGAAATGACTGGTCACTATGCCACACACTGACCACCAAGGGGCAGACACTCAATGCAGGAGCTTCCCCTGGTGGTCAGTGCACTACTACAGGGGGAGCTCTGCTCAGCCACAAGCCAGGCTGATGGCTGCCAGTACAGTGGTGGTGGTGGGAGCCTCTTCTGCCTCCTTAGCAGTGCTAAGGATTTCCAACTGCAGCTTAGGCCTGCTCCCCGCTGGCAAGTGGACATCCCCCAAGGGCTCCTGGGCTGCCAGAGGAATGTCTGACTGCCAGCTTAGTCCCAATTGCCTGGGGAGCAGGTGTAAGCCAGCAGGTGGATATCCCCCAAGGGGTCCCATACTGCAATAGGGAATAGGCCGGGTTGAGGGACCCCTGAGTGCACAAATTTTTGTGCACTGGGCCTCTAGTTTTAAATAAACTCTTTGATAGCTAGGAGTAGAGGAAAACATTTTTAACCCAACAAAGGCTTTCTAGCAATGATCCACTACAGTCCTCAGATTTAATTCCATTACAGTAAGGGGACAGGGCAGCTTTGGTATCACTGCTTCTGGGCTAGAGCACAGGAAGTCCTGGTCAAGGCAATAAGACCAGGAAAGAAGGAGATCAAATCACTGGCCTTCGCAGTTACACTATCAGGGTCAAATGCAGGGGAGACCAAGGAAAACCAGTAAACTGCCATGCATCCAACATGGAAACCATCCCCACATGCCACAATATTTTGAATTTAATTTTAAAAATCATCTGACTCTAGAGCTGAATAAAGGATGTCATCATCTTCTTGTGAGGTGCTTGGTTCAATTATTTCTTCATCTGGTACCATTTATGGGAATTGAATTTTATTTGCATCATCTAATCCAATAAAAGAGTAATATGCTAATTGCATCACTCTGCTACATCCCAAGCCATGCCCACCAGCCAATCAGAGTGACTATATGCAAATTAACCTAACCAAGATGGCAGCTGGCAGTCACAGAGCTAGAGAAAACAGGAGGCTTTGTTGCCCCGGCGATGGAGAAAGCTGCCTGCCTAGGCTGGCTGTGGCCTCCACTCAAGGAACAAAATTTCAATTATAGAAGATAAATAAACCTCATATACCTGCTTCCAGCCAGCCTCCCTGGGAGCCTGGGTGGCTGGGGACTGTGGCCAGCCTGGCAAATAGCCATCAGACCCTCATCCAGGATGGCTCCACCCTCATGGGGTGAGATCCCTGCTGGGGGGTTTGGCCAGTCTGAAAACATCCCTCAGCCCCTCACCCAGGCTGGCCAGGCACCCCTGTGGGGTCCCCACCCGGAAGGGGCTGTGGCCAGCCCACAAACAGCTATCAGACACTCACCCAGGTTGATCAGGAACCTCAGCAGGATCCCCACCCTGATCCGGGACACCCTTCAGGGCAAACCACCCGGTCCCCACCCATGCACCAGGCCTCTATCCTATATAATAAAAGGGTAATATGCAAATTGACCCTAACAGCAGAATGCCTGGGAATGACTGGTCACTATGACACACACTGACCACCAGGAGGCAGACGCTCAATGTAGGAGCTACCCCCTGGTGGTCAGTGCACTACCACAGGAGGAACTCTGCTCAGCCACAAGCCAGGCTGCCAGCTGCTAGCACAGCAGTGGTGGTGGAAGACTCTCCTGCCTCCTCAGCAGCATTAAGCATATCCAACGCAGCTTAGGCCTGCTCCCTGCTGGCAAGTGGACATCCCCTGAGGGCTCCCAGGCTGCCAGAGGAATGTCTGACTGCCAGCTTAGGCCCCATCCCCTGGGGAGCAGGCCTAAGCCAACAGGCGGACATCCCCCGAGGGGTCCCAGATTGTAAGAGGGCACAGGGTGGGGTTTGCTGAGGGACCTCCATGAGTGCACAAGTTTTTGTGTACCGGGTCTCTAGTATAATATATTACAATGATAAATTCAATAATAAAATAATGATAATTTTCACTTCTATGGAAATATCAACAAAAGTGAGTCACATAGAGGAAGGGAGTGAGAGGAGGAGTAAAGGGGGAAGATATAAAGATAGTGAATGGGGCCTTGCATGAACTAGTGCTGACAACAGATCATGAAGGAAGACTTTCCATAGCTCAATTCTGCCTGCCTAGGGCCTAAGGCAGACAAAGTGCAGAAAGGAAAGAAACCTTGGTGTTCTGAAATGTCTGTCTCGCTTCTTCAGAGAAAAAGGAAGCGTTTCCTAGGACCCAAAGACAACCTGTCCTCCCCAAGCCTGTAGCTGAGCCCTCAGGCCTCAGTGTTGTCACCTGCCAATAGCAGTGCCCCTGCGCCAGGTTTGACGGGTGCATCAAAAGAGTGAGCCTTGCAGTCCCCACCCAGGGTCTGGGTCAGTGCCCAGCCCTCACTGTTATTTGAAATCGCAGAATGTTAGCATCTGACAACATCTGATTGGCCAGTGAGTCAACTCTGTTCTACTCCTGTGAGTCTGGATAACCCAAGGGCTTGTGGAATTTGCCCACAGTCTGGGGATAAGGGGGGGGGTACATAAATGAGGTGCCAGCTCACCTCACTCATCACCCACTTTTGTCCACTACCACTCACTGCCTCCCCAGGCTTCCTGAGAAGACTTACACAAACGCGTTTTCCTGGGACTAAGGAATTTTTATTCCTGGTGTTTAAATCAGCATGGCGTCAACATTTCTGGCCAATAAAGTGCAGTGAAGGGAATAAAAAAACATAGAACATAGAAAAGACTATCCACAATAGTTCTTTCCGAAGACATAATGCAACTTCCAAATCATGCCAATACTTGTCCAAAATTAGGAGGGAAGGTACCTATAGAGTCAGGAAGAGGAAATTAGGAAGCAGGCTGTTAGGTATCAGGGTGCAGTAAACCAGGTCAGCAGGCTATGGACATACCAGGCTGAAGGCCATTACTTGAGGCCCAGCGAAGTAGAAAAAGAAGAGACATTTAAAAACAGGCCTCTAGGCACCCCCTCCAGAAGAACGCCTTTACTTCTGTCTCCAGAATGCAATGTGGAGGCCAGCACATAGCTGCCAACCACGGGAAGCCTGCCATCCTGCTAAATGCTGCTGTTCCCACTAAGGTGTCAAGACCATGGACCATTCTGGAACATGAGGAGAGCCACCAAGGCCATACAGAATCTGAGAGCCCTGGCCAGGATGAGAACACCAGCCTCAGCCGCAATGCGAAATACCATAGTGAGAGTTTTTATGGGGCTTAACATTAAAACAGAATGGTTTACAGGAACCCAGCGTTTGCAAGCTCAAAGCCAGCCTCTTGGTGTACGTGGCACTAACATTTCACTACACAGACTCCTGCCTGCTCTCCTTCAGCGAGTGCCTGTTATCTTCCCACATGCAGATATGCAGAGCCTTCTGGGGCTCTCTTCATGATCCAGGGCACGTGCTCCCATCTCCAGGGGCAAACATTGCACTGAGTTTAGTTTTCCCCCTCTGTACGCCAAGAGAAAAGCAACGGGATTCTGTTCTGTCCCTTACATTATCTTCCTCTCAAATTTCTCCCCTAGAGCTCTGACTTTTGCTCAAAATCCGTTTCTACCCTTTCAAGAGACATGAACATCCAGAGAGATGTCCACTCTTTGTGGGGTAATGGAGAGCAAATCATTAACTGTGTACACTCATGCCAAGCAAGGTTTCCCCAAAGCCACTCACTGGAAAAAGAAAGAATCATCTTATATTTAGCGTCTCCTGCTATAGGGCCTTCTCATCATCATTTTATATGAAATAACACAGTTCTTTTCACAGAGACATGTTATCCTGAAACACCCCCAAATCAATGCAGATTCTGATGTTTGTAAGTGGAACCAGTGAACTGTAATACATATTTAACTATTCTTTCACTTGCGTGAATAGCCGCACAGTTGCAAGAGTGGGTGTTAAAATAAGTCTTTAAGCATCACTTTTTTTTTTAAATTCTTCATAAACATCACTTTTTAAAGTGGTACAGCTATTGTGTGTGGGTGTTGAAAATAGGCAACGATAGGAAGAAGGAAGAAAACAAGGATTTTAATGCTGTGCTGTGGCTTGGGGCAAAGTAGAAGTATGAGAGTGGAAAAAATAGAGCTATAGTAATATTTTTATACGATCTATAAAATAATATATAAATTATATTAATATATCCATTTTATAAGTATATGCAATCATTTAAATATACATAGCTAATTAATAAAGTATTGATAAGGAAATAATTGGTGATTTTTCGCTAAATTTCTAATATTTTGGGGGAAAGGACTTATTGGAAAATGGAAGCGGGTCTCACGTTTGGCGCTGCCTTGTACTAGGGCATATATGGTAGATCCATAGACAATGGCCAATCCTAAGGAGGGCTATGGGGGAAGAACCGCCCACACTTTCACAGCAAGTTCTCCTCTTTCCTCAGTGCCACTGAGAAAGTATGTTTACCTAACAGTCTTCACCTTGACTCCCAGCCTTAGCACAGGATGGCTCTCCCCTACAGGTGACCATGCTCGTCTGTGAGGAAGCCCTGGGCGTATTCCAGAAGAAAGTGAGTGTCTGAGATGCTGCTTCGAAAGCAGCCACGTTCGGAGACCATACATTTATTCCAAGAATGTCAGTCCCGGGCCAGAGCTGCTGGGAGGGCCTGGTGAGGACGCCCTGGCCTTCAGAGCCGCCCCCGCACTCCATAGACAGCCTTTCTTCTGTTTCCTTTAACCCCAAACAGTTACACTCACGCCGCTGCTTACTAGGCTGGCCTCTGGATGACTTAAGGCTCTTTCCAGAAATCGTTAAATCCACTCCCTTTCATGGCTCCCATCCCCCACCCCACCCCAAAGGTTGGAGACCCGGCACAGAGCGGGGCTCTCAGAAAAATGCTTTGCAGGCTCTGAAGACAGTTCCACAAGAACAGTTCCAAATGTTTAGAGGAAAAACAACATAATTAGAGTAAGTATATGACCTCCCAGTGAGAATGTGCTGAAAGGAGACGGCATTCCTTTGGGTTCTGAGTTCTGGGAGACTTTTTTTTTTTTTTTTTTTAAGAATCCTTTTATATTCCTGCCTTGTGTTTGAAATGTACAAGTCTTGCATATCAGACCAGGTACCCGGGTTTAGCAAGGAATTTCATCTGCTTCCTACTTAGTCAAAATGAAAGTCTTCAGCTTTTCTTTTATTGAGATTAGCCCTGCCAACAGAAGCACAGTTTACAACCTGACCATGCACATCAGCAAGAATCAATGAAGTAAAATGAATATTCAATCTTGGATTCTTTAGCAAAGCAGTGAAGCCATCACCCCAATAACAAACATGGACTGCAGGCAAGCCTGGGTGCAGTCCCAGAGTAAGGTAATGAGTCATCACCTTCAGGTGCTCATTAGCAGAGGGCTGAAAGCCTTAGCTCTATGGACTTGTCTCATTTGTGGGCCTGCTTAATACATCTTTCCTCTCACATTTTGGCTCCAGCAGGTTCCATTGTCTCCATATAGCATACTCTGGTTTCAGTCTTCTGGACAGTTATTTTGTGATGAATTCATCACTATTCTGTTTTGGACAGAATCTCCCAGCACATAAACTATTCCCTGTTTGGAAATCAGGCTGTTTTCAAAATGTATTTTAACTCTTTCAAGCCACTAGAGTATTACTTACGAAGTTCATTGAGGCAGTAATTTCCCTAGTAGGAGTAGCTGATTCTTTAAATGCTGTCAACAAGCCAACTTGTGAGTTGATAAGATCCAATGCAGACATATTGCAACCCAAACCAGTTAAGAAATAAGCTACTTTGGGGATTTAAGAAGAGAAAACGTAGCCAGGGAAATTTGCTAATTCTTTTGGACAGATTTTAAAATTAGAGAATGAAGGAAAACAAATAGGACTTTACATATTTGTGTATCAGAAGAGCATTTGATTCAGAAGAGTAATTTTACACTTAGATTAATTCAAGCTGGTTGGACTATTTGGAGACTAAAATGCATTCATTCTAATATGATACTCATTAAATTCGCATTTCCCATTACCTCTGGAGAATGCACAGTGCCAAATGCAGGCCTTTAAGATAAGTCCTTTCACTGGGCAAAAGTTTTAGGAAACTTTTTCCAGGAATTTAATCCAGAGGAAAACCCAACAGAAATAAGAGCCATTTACATTTGTCCACACTACAGCATTTCTCTGGGTTCTGCCAGGCAGTTTTCAGATATCTCAAATCAATCTCTCATTCCTACCTCTGGCATCTCACTATGACAATACCAGACATCGGTAGAGCGTTTGCAATCATCAAATGCTTTCTTTGTACACTAGAGGCCAGGTGCATGACTTTGTGCACTGGGGGTGGGGTGCGGGGGTATTCAGCCCAGCCTGCACCCTTTAGCAGTCTGGGAGCCCACAGGGGACATGGGCCTAAGCTGCAGGGAATGGGCCTAAGCCGCAGTGGGACATCCTTAGCGCTGCCACGGAGGTGGGAGAGGCTCCCGCCACCACTGTGCTCACCAGCCAGCCATCAGCCCAGCTTGTGGCTGAGCAGTGCTCCTCCTATGGGAGTGCACTGACCATCAGGGGGCAGCTCCTGAGTTGAGTGCCCCCTGGTGGTCAGTATGCATCATAGTGACCAGTTGTTCCGCCATTTAGTCGATTTGCATATTAGCCTTTTATTATATAGGATGTTCTGCACCATTCTGTGGGTTTAGAAATGCTTCCCTTCCTGAACGTAAGCTACAAGAGGGAGGAATCTTGGTCAAGAGGGAGTGCTTGGCACTTGGAAGGCATCAGCAACCGCTTGTTGACTTCTGTAAATAAGGGACCTCCAGAAGAGGAAGAATGACATGTTTGTTAAACTCCCTAAGGTCTTCAGACAGCTGTCCTGTTTATTCTGTTTTTACAGAATCCCATATTTTATGAGAACACTGTCTTCCTTTTTATTGGGTCATAATTATACATTACACACACACACACACACACACATCCCTCACACATTTCATTATGTGATAGTGGCCAGCAGCCATCTAACGTTTAAGAATTGGTGGAAGCTCTTTAATTAGGAACATTTAGAACCAGAAGAGATTCAACATCAAAAGGAAATAATGACAATTTGAAATAATAACACTTCAAGCTTATTCCTTTTATAGTTCTACAAGAAAGTCATGGATATGTTCATATTTGCCCTTTGATTTTTTTTAACCCTTCATTATGGTAATTTTCAAGCACACACAAAAAGTAAATAAAATAGTACTCTGAATTCTTATGAACCCAAAATACAGTTTCAACACTTATCATCTTAGGATCAACCTTGTTTCATCTATAACACATACATATTCCCATCCTACTTTCACTAGATTATTCTGAGCAAATCCCAGACACTGTGTCCTTTCATCAATCAAAAATATATGTATGCAATAATAATTCTTAGAAAATTACATGGAAAAGCATTTGAAATAATCCCTTCCTGTCATAAAATATCCCATTAATGTTCAAATTTCTCTAACTTATTTTACCAAATTGTTTTTATAATTGTTTTATTGAAATCAGGATTCAAGAACTCCACCCCCATGCATTTGATTGACACATCACAAGTCTCACAATCAAGGCCCCCTCTCTTTTGTCTTTTGCTTTTGCAATTTACTTATTGAAGACACCAGGTTACGTATCCTCCATAGCTTCCCACTGTCTAGATTTTGCTAATTTTATTCCCATGCTGTTGTATAAGACTCCTTGTTTCATGTAAACTGAAGGTTGGATCTAGAGGTATCATCTGACTCAGATTCCGTTTTTGGTTGTGAATCCTCTACAGATGGTGTCATGTACACTCTTCAGGAGGCACATCATTATTCTCTCTCTTTTGTGATGTTAGCAATCACCATTTATTCTTATAAACTCTTTATACCCCAAATTTTGGGGGTGATACTATACATAGTTTAACATATTCATTACAATACCTGTGAGTTTTATTGTCTTAGCCCATTTCCATTAGTTATGTAATATTCTTTCCTTTAATCATCAGTTTCCAAAATTCCATCCATCATGCTAGCATGTTATGTCTTCTGCAATGAAATGGTTACTCTTCCTTCCTCTACCTCCTGCCCACCCCCCTTCCCCTAGGAAGGAAATAGGAATATCATGGTGGTACAGTGGACTTTGAAACGATTCTTTTAGAATGTTGACTTGTTTTTACAGCATTTTCCTCTGCCTGCCCCACAGAGCCCCATTTCTGAGGCCACTACACTTGCCTTCTAAGATTCTGATAACCAATTACAACATATAGGTTTTTCCTCAGACCACCAAACAATTTTCTGACACCAGATGGGTATCCCACAATTCAGCTCAATTCTGACACCATCTGATAGCATCAGATCCCACAGACTCAGGGCTCAGTTTCAGCAGATTGCTCCCTTTCCCCTACTCCAGATGCCAATTGCATGTCTAAGTTGTTGTCTGTGCTTCCCATGGACTCACGATAAGTCAGGCGTTCCAAGACCTCCTCTTTGGTTTCCATTTATTTGCTAGAGTGACTCACAGAACTCAGGAAACCCATTTACTCATTAGATTACCAGTTTATTACAAAGGATATTAAAGGATACAAATCCGCAGCCAGATGAAGGGATACATAGGGCAAGGTTCTGAATAAAGGAGCTCCTCTCCTGGGGACTTCGGGCCCAGCACAATGGCACTAGCCTGGAATCTCCCCAAGCCTTATGGAGGCTCCTTTACACAAACAAGATTGATTAAGTCACTGGTATTGGATTCAACATCCAGTCCATCCATCTCCCTCCACTCCTGTTCTCCAGATCTGGAGGTGGGACTGAAAGTTCCAACCCTCAATCATATAGTTGGTTTCCCTGGCAACCAGCTCCCATCCTTAGATGCTTTCCAAAAGTCACCTGTTACATGAACTATGATATGATTGAAAGGGGTTTGTTATGAATATCAAGACACCTTTATTGCTCTTATCAGGAAATTCCAAGAGTTTTAGGAACTCTGCCAGAAATGGGAAGAAGACCAAAAGTAATAAGAAGACCAATAGTAATGAAAGGGTAATATGCTAATTAGACTGGGAGACCTTCTGGGAGATCAGCCAAGGAGGGCAGTTGGGGGTCATCAGGCCGGCTGGGGAGGGTAGTTTGGGGTAAGCAGGCCGGCAGGCAGAATGATTAGGGACGATGGGGCAGGCAGGCAGGTGGGCAGTTAGGAGCCAGTGGTCCAGGATTGTGATAGAGATGTCTGCCAGTTTAAGCCCAATCCCTGTGGCAGTCGGACATCCCTCAAGGAGTCCCAGATTGGAGAGGGTGCAGGCCGGGCTGAGGGTCACCCCGCCCCCCACTGCAAAAATTATGTGCACCAGGCCACTAATATTTATTATAAATCACAATAGCACATCTTTCTTTATCATTTTTATTTTTGCCCTCACACAGTATTCACAATATAGGAATATGTTTCATTTCGTCCCTGCTGATATCAAAGGCCCACACATTATAGTGCTCGGCAGAAACTTCTCTTGTTTCTAGCTCCTTGTTTAATTGGGACGATGTTGACCACCCCATCCTTACTGAAAAGTCCTTCTTTTTCTAGGTATCGCTATCTCCTCTTTTACCCTCTATCCCTATATTACTTCTTCTTGGTCTCCTTCAGAGTTGCCTCTTCCTCTGCACATTCCTAAAAGGTGAGTATTGCCCAAGTGTTTGCTGTTGACCCTCTTCTCCCTTCACATGAGGCTAAGTGATTGGAGCCACCCCCTTGGCTTCGACCACTGACATAGGAGGATGACTCCCAATGCCAAACCTTAGCCAAGGCTTCTATTCTTGGCTTAGAATTGTGTACCCAACTGCTTTACTAGAAATCACTCCCAGACAATTCCTCCTCTATAGGTTCAGAAAAGAGCCCATTACCTCTTTTTTTTCCCTTCTACCCTAAACTTGTCTGTCTTTGTTTTCTAGCTCTATGAATTATATTACTGTCAACCACAACCATCAGATGAGCAGCCTGGACTCCTCCTAGGTTCCTTCCTCTTCCGTCAGGTCTGATCCATCACCACTCATGCTGACTGCACCTATTCCCACTTCTCATACTTGTCCCATTTGCTGTTCCCATGACCTCACTATTGCCTAACTTGTTGGCCTGCTTCTTAAATTGTGCCCCTTCCACTAGTATTGTTCATGCTGCAGCCAGAATAGTTTTTCTAAAACACAAATGATTTACACCACTTTTCCATGTAATGTCCAAACTCCTTGATATGACAGTCTTCAACCTTCGGCCATGGTCCTCTTGCCCATGCTATGTACACCCCAAGACTCACATGCAGTCACACATGTGAATTTACTGATATAAAGCCTAATATATGGCATAGCAACTACTTTCCATTTCTGGCCTGGATATTTGCTATTCCTCTTATGTCGTATGCCATTCTATGCCATCGTGTGCTTGTACACACTCTCCTATTCTCCCCGTTCCCTCCTCGGCCTGTCTTCCCTTTCTCCACCTCGGGAGAGATTACTTAACCTTTTAAGCCTCAGCTCAAGCCTATTTACTTCAGGAAGCCTTTTTTTTTGAAATGATATGTCATGAAACACCTCTTCTCTGTGCTTTAAAGGTCCCTCTGTTGCCTCTACCATGGTCTCACATGGTTTGGTGTTGGTTTACCTGCCCCATAGACTATTAGCAATGTGTAGTAGGTCTTGGGTTTAATATTTATATCCCAATAACAGACATGGCGCCTGGCCCATTATAGGTGTTCAGTGAAGGCAAAAATGAGTGAAATCCAGTCATCTCTATCTCGATACATTCAGGTGAGTTCAGCTGTCATCGTTTCTACCTGGACAACCATAATGCCTTACAAGTCTCCATCCTGGTTATTTCATCTACCAGCTCTGATCCTACCATCTTCCTCCTTAAAGGGTCATTGCTCCCCAATTCTGATCTGATCCCTCAGAGGGTGGGTGCCTATGGGAGCTGGGTTTATATTTTGTTTATAAGTGGTGTGAGGCAGAAAACTAGCCTATAAAATGAAACCCAGACTCTCAACATGGTTCCAAAATGTCATGTGATCTGCTTTCTCTTCAAATTTCTAAACAGCCTTGGACTGGGCCATTCCAAATGTCCACACTTGCACCTGAATCGAACTGCCCTGGGCTCTCTTGCATTCCTGTCTCTGCTAGGAAGGCACACTATGAAGTCTTGGATTCATTTCTTTCATACAACCTTCATCCTTCAAGATTCATCTGAAGTGCCACCTCCTCTGTGACACCCTCCTTGACCCTCTCCATGTCGCCAGGATGTTATATGTCTATTACTCCTCCATTTACGGTCCAAACTGCTATTCCAGTGACCACATTTCGTATTGATGCCATTCTGTGTCACGTTATGGAGTGAGACGTTGACACCATCACCTCACGAGGGTACAAAATCCTTCATGAAGATGTTTACCTTATTTATTTTTGTTGCATTCCCCTTGCTCACTCCTCCTCTAGCCCTGAGCACTTGGCACAGTTCTTGATTGTCAATATTTGTGGATCCAACATGCATTTTTCTCAGTGAAAGCAGCTCTTCCATAGCGCACAGTTACTGGAGCTCGCCATTCCCTCCAGCTGTGAATGCCAACTCTCTAAGTCTGCTGCTTCTTCCTTTCTTCCTGCCACAGACCTTTTACCTTATCTCAACTTGAACCCCCAAATTCTTCGTATTTCCTTGTTAGAACTTTCCTTTGCTGGGAGAGAAACGTTTACCCTAATCACTTTGGGAATTATCATTTTGGCATGCTCAAGATTTCTTCCATCTTATTCCCCTGTGTGTCTCAGATCCTACACCTGCTTCCTTTAGAGGGCAGCCACACCCCATGTACCTGCCCTCATGTGTTGACCATTAATGTCTCTTTGCCTCTCACTCCCAATGAGATAGAAATTGACATCTCATTTTTAGATTTTGACTCTTTAGAACTTCTTATCCTCCATCCATTCTTAGGTTATCTTCTCGACACAAGAATGGAAGCTGACTCCTCTCTCTGAATAAAAACCTTGCCCAGATAAAACTGGCTCTGGCATTACAGCCTCCTTCAGATCTCAGTGTCACAGCTGTCTTTAATCACATTTATTTTACAGCATCCATAAAGCAATAAAAGATTTCAATCTGTACACTATGCAAACAGGTGGCTGCAGCCAGCTATAACTTACGAAGATAAAAACTGGTTCTTGAGCTATTAGGTGAGGAGGGTGGTAGAGGACGCTTCTCCTGGGCTTCTCTTGTCCTCCGCCTTCTTCTTAATGGTCCCTCTGTTGAATGGCGTTTTGTGTTTGCTCTTGCAATGTGCTTCCTCTCCATTTGGATTCTAAATGGGCCTTCCCTTACCTTTCACGCTCTTTAATTGCCTCCGCCCTGTACATCCCAGTCTGCACTGAGGTCTCGGGTCCCTTCTCTGTGCGGTCACTAGATTTCACAGGTCCATTTACTGCCCTATGTCCGCAGAGGGAGTACAGCATGGAGGGCCAGGGTCCTGGCTGGGTGGCAGCCTGCATTTAGATGCTCTGCTCTGCCACGTTGTGTAATCACAGGCAAATGATTTAACATCTCTGAGCCTCAGTTTCCTCATTCGTGAAGCAGGGGCAATAGGAGAACTTAGTTCATAATGAGCAGTGACCCTAGCTGTCACGGCCTTTGACAATTTGGCTCTAGCACTTCGGCAGGTATATAGATTCTTATTCAACCCCCTGCCCCCACCACCATGTTTGAAACTGGTGTGTCTGTGTCTGGCATGGATTGTCATTGGCAAAGGAAAAAATAGGTTGTACAACTACCCCTGTTTTGAACCATTTGGCCCAAGAACTCAGGGATATGTTAGATTTTAGGGCCAATCGCAAAACTTCGAAGCTCCCCAGGATGCCTTTAGAGTCTGTGCCTATTTAGCTAAAATCCCCTGAGGGTACAGTGGGCCACCTTAGTGCCCATGAGCAGCAGGATTGGGGGTGGAGTGGAAAGATCCAGAACTCTTCTCCCGCTGGGAGGTGTCGCCAGTCTTCTAGGAACAAACAGAGCTCTAACTTCCAGGGGAACTCCACAAGCTATCAAAGCCCTCACAGGGGATCCAGAATAAGCATAGAGCCGGACAACAGGTGTCCTAAGCCAGTTTCCCAAGGACCTGGATGCTAGATCTTCCATCTGGAGAGGAAAAAGCCCAACTCAGAAGGTCAGGTGACCTGGCATCTGAGCTGTGTGACCCCCGGCAGGTGGACTACCCTCTCTGGACCTTGGCTTCCTGACCTGTGGAGGAGAGGGTGGATTTCAGGAGCCTGTACTCACTGATGAGGAAGATCTTCTCCATCCTGAGCACCTGTGATTCTACGAAGAAGGTCTTCCTCAGCCAGGCCAGGACAGTGCCCCTGGCACAGCAAAGACTTCAATGATCTTCCCTAATATTCAAAGCACATGCACGATTCTTACTTTAGAAAACACTGTCAACAGGAGCTTGAAATCAGTAACCCCTGACTCACCCCGGGTCTGAGGGTAAGGCCAGCCCAGTGGTCCCTCCTGATGCCAGGGGTGAGCTTGCGGGCCAGAGCTGGGTGGAGCCAGGGACTTGCTGGGCACTCAGCTCCAACGGACCTCAACTCTACTGACTCGCAAGAATGAGTGAGTCTGTCAATGTGGGCATTGTCCCCTTTTCAATGAAAAAAAAAATTTTTTTTTTAAATAATAAAATAAACATGTCCTGCTGGCTGAGAGGAATCCCTGCGAGCTTCCAGGAACCAACATTCCCCAGCCCTTGTTCATGTTCAGGAGGGAAGCCTGGCTGGGGTGCAATAGTGGGGACTTGTTCAGCCACATCTGGTCCGTGTAAAGTTACAGGAGTGGGCCCAGTGGGGCAGCAAGGGCTACTGCAAAACCACACGGAGACTCAAGGAAGAGAAAGTGTGGGCTTGAGGTGAGGAAGGCAGAGTCAGCATCTATGAGTCCCCAAATATTTTTATAGGGGGGTTGAAAGCAAAAACAAAACAAAACAAAACAACAAAAAACTCTCCCAAAACTCCCCACAAGCCCAAACAAAGCCGCAGTGTGTCCCCATTTACCACCAGCCCGGTAATCACACCCTCCAGGCCTTTCACAGTGAGGCTGGGACCGAGTGTGGAGGCACTTCCTATAACCAAAGGCTGCCCCTCCTCCAGGCTCCTGCCCTTCCCTTTCTGCACAACTAGGAGGTCAAGCACCCACTTAACCTTTTGTATTCATTAACATTTTGGCTCCCTTTTGCAAATGAGGAGCCAGAGATAAAGGACACATAAAATGACTATTGGAACTCCTGAAGGAAAGCTTGCAAGCGGGCAGAGGGCACCCACCCCCCCCACCCCCAAAGCTGGGTCTGTGCACACTGAGCCAGGCTGACGCTGCCTTTAAGACTGCAAGGTGTGGCTCTCCTTAGATCCCAGCATTGCTTTGCCCATCAGAGCCCAAAGCGAGGGGCTACAGTCTTGGAAGACGGTATTCAGTGTGTAAGATGGTGGAAACTCAGAATTCTACCCACAGCCAGTCAGGGAGAAGAGAATTGGATGCCCCTTCCGAAGCTTCTCTCCCCCTCCCAGCCTTTGCTCCCCAAGAGGGAGACTTCTCAGTCCTTTTTTCTCTCCTGTTTATTTTTATGTAACTTTCCCCTAACCCAGAGGTGAGCTCAGTTCCCCCTGACCTCCCCACTTCTCACCATCCCTGTGAGCTCCTATGTCCTCGCTCACTTCACACGGAATGACATGGCTCTTGATTGGCACTTTATAGATCATCTCTTGGCATCTCTAGTTGTCCCCTTTGTTATATCCACATTCATTCTCTCTCTCTCTCTCTCTCTCTCTCTCTCTTTCTCTCTCTCTCTCTCTCGGCTATGCTTCAGTTCAGTTGCATCCATACATTTCTCTATCACAATCCACTGGCACCCATCTTTCACTTTCCTGTCTGCCTTATTGTTTGCCTCTTTGGTACATCTTGTCTCACAGGCCCTCGCAGGTACGGGGATCCTCAGAAGTCGTTTCTCCACCTCTCCAGCAACGCATGGACTCCACAGGAGCGGGTCATACAGCTGCTGCCTTACTGTCACTCCACAAGGCAGGGGATTTTGTTGTGATGAGTATTCTGTGCTTCGGCGTGACCAACAGTTGTGCTTCCTTCAGAAGATTGTGTGGCAGTGATTGTCCATCCATAGCATGTTGAAGTATCACTTGGACAGTCAGTAAAAAAGATTTTGGTTGCCACCCAAAGAAACTCTTGGTCTGAGGTTGGGCCTAGAAACCTGGGCTGGAAGATAGCACCTTGAGAAAGTTACTCTCAAGTTATTCTATGTAGAGCAGGTCTTGAACTGCTTCTGTGTCCCCCATGGTATCTAACAGCTGAGCTACCAGCTGATTGAATAAAATGACTGGGATTTCCATCCTAAACTGGTCTTGTGAGTCAGCCTTCAGGGTTAAAAATTGTTACCTGGGTCCCTCCAAGACAAATGACCGCCACAAAACACATCAGGAAAATCCCTCAAATTCCAAGTTAATTGACAGAGATTCCAGAGATAGCTAGTAAATACTTCTTCCTTCTCTACTGAGGATCAGCAAGAACAATAGCTGGCTCTCAGCCCACCCAGCAAATATCATTCGGCCCCAGAGTTCTCTGTGACTTTTCAGCATCTTACTACATCTATGAGAATAGAGTTTCTCTAAAACAGAATTCCAACACTAAAAGAGCAAATTTTATGGTACCTGGAGGCAGACCATTCAGATGTTTTAAGTTCATTTGGCATGGCTGAAAGAACTCTCACATTTGCAAAAATATCAAAGTTCATTTTTTGCCTCCAAAGAGCTGAAATATAGCTCTGTTTTCCAACTCTAATGAATTTGGCATGAACACCATCTCACAAAATGTGATTTTTTTTGGAAGACTAAAAAAAAAAAATGTAGTGCAAAGTAATGTAATAACAGATTTCAGAATCCCAGAATGCTGCAACTTAAACAATGCTGGACATTACCTAATCCGGATCCAATTTTTAAAAGTGAGGAAACCAGGGCTTTGTTAAGTACCAAAACAACAATAAAAACCACAGTTCCTAAAGGCTACTTTATCCCTGCTGGAGGGTTTAAGCAAAATACAAACAAATTACTCATAGGACAATATAACCTAAAGTACTTTTAAGGGGCAAGATGTTCTAGGAATACAAGGTGTTCACAGAGATTGTGACAGAGCAGAAGGAATGATAGACTTGGAAATGGAAGACATGAGTTCAATGTAGTATCTTGGCCATGGAAGAACTTCAAGATCCTGGGTAAGTCATGACCGAGCTTTAGTGTCATTTAAGAAGACACTAAAACTTGGTCATGATAACATGAGTTGTTTTAAGGATGAAGTGAAGCAATGCATGGGAAAGTATATTACAAACTCTCAAATTCTATTATATCTGAAAATACTCATGGAGTTGCATGCAGATAGCCTGCTTAGAGGTAAGTCTTCATGTCCTCTTCCTTTAGTCCGTCTGCCTAATCACCAAAGTCTAAATGCATATAATGGATCCTGGGTGTTTGTGCCCCTTTTGTCTTCTCTGATCCCACTCTGTCCCCCCCACCCCCAAAAAAGAGCACCTCTTGGCTCAATGATTTCCATTTCCAGCCTGGATCCAGGAGAACAGAAGTATAAGTGGATTTCTTCCATTTCTGTCTCCCAGCACCTAACACAGTTCCCCAACCTACAACAGTTCCTTAGTGTTTCTCAAATGTACTAAAGGGAATAGAATAGAACTGGAAGGAATGAACTGCAGAGACCCCTTACCCCTGTGTCACATGGCGGTGAGGGTGAGGGCTACATATTTTCACCACATTTTCTCATTGAATTCCCTCAGTTCAGTATTCTGGCTCCAATACTTGTTTTCATTGTGGCCTTTTAGGCAAGTTACATAGTTATTGGTCCTTGGTCTCATCACGTGTAAAATGAAGATAAAGCCCTGACCTCCTTCTAGTGTTCTTGTGAGGTGTGTGTAAATGAGAACTCATCATCACATGTTACCTATTATTACCACTACTAGGAGCCCAGTGCACAAAAATTTGTGCTCTCGGGAGGTCCCTCAGCCCGGCCTGTGCCCTCTCGCAGTCTGGGACCCTTCGGGGGATGTCCACCTGCTGGTGTGCCTGGCCAGCCTGGGTGAGGGGCTGATGGCTGTTTGCAGGCTGGCCAAACCCCCTAGTGGGAACCCTCACCCCATGGGGGTGTGGCCAACCTGGGTGAGGGGGTGAGGGCTGTTTTCAGGCTGCCCATAGTCCCTTCAGGGTTCGGGTTTCTACTGGGGTGCCTTGCCAGGCTGGGTGAGGGACTGATGGCTGTTTGCAGGCTGGCCACAGCTCTCATTGACCCAAGGTCCCAGCAAGGCTGGCTGGAAGCAGGCTTCTGGAGTTTATTTATCTTCTATAATTGAAACTTTGTTGCCTTGAGCAGAGGCCACAGCCTGCCTAGGTAGGCAATGAAGCCTCCTGTTTGCTTCAGCTCCGTGGCTTCTATAATTGAAACTTTGTTGCCTTGAGTGGAGGCCACAGCCGGCCTAGGCAGGCAGTTTCCTCCATCGCTGGCCTCCTATTTGCTCTAGCTCCGTGGCTGCTGACTGCCATCTTGGCTGGGTTAATTTGCATACTGTTGCTCTGATTGGCTGGTGGGCTTGGCTGGTGGGCGTGGCTTAGGTATAACAGAGTGAGGGTTAATTTGCATATTACTCTTTTATTAAATTAGATTAGCACCTAAGTGTGACTCCAAAGCCGTTACTTTGTGCAGCCTTCCCTCCTCTACTCTTTCTCCTCCTCTTGGACCTCTCCTCCTTAGCAGGCCTCCCATTGCCCTTGGCAGTGTTTCTGATCCCAGTAACCTGCATCAGAATGATCTGGGGTTCTACCCATATGGGTGGGAGGAGTCAAAATTTCTGGAGCCGAGGCTCAGGAATCTGCATTTTCACAAGCAGCTCAGCTACTTCTTCTGCACCTAGGAGGTCAAAGCCACTGAGCCAGACTGACCACTGCCACCCCTCCACTGCCTAATCCTCCCCACCTCCTCTTCACCCAGGACATGGTCTGAATCCATCTTGTCACACATCCTCCCTCCCTTACACACCCCTATCTGCTCTTCCACGATTAGCAACACAAGATGGATGCCAGTTCACTGTGTGCACTTACCATTCCAACCCACTTTGAATAATGGCTTATTGAAGTAATGGCTCATCTTGCCTGAGAGGCGGGCCCATCAGAGAAGGTGTGGAGAGGGGATGGAGAAGCAGAGGGTAGGGCTACATCCATTCCATGGGCAAGACCCACCAACTAGATAGATGCAACAACTATCCACCTAGAAAATCGCAAACTGCACCAGCATCCAGCCCACACAAGAACCCAGCAGAGCAAGCAAACACAAGGAGGGGAAAAGAAATCAGCATTGTGTGTGTTCGAGTTTTATTTTCTCTCACAAGCACAGTGGATCCCTTTGAGGGAGAAGACCAGGTGCCCTTTACCATCTGCTTTCACTTAACCCAGCTCCGCAAAGAATAGTCAACCAATTGCCCCTACCCCAACCCATGCGCCCACCAGAGTGCTTCCACCCGTGCCCCTCAGGGGCTGCGAACACTGATCCTGAGAACAGAACCCCATGGCTCACAACATTTCTGGTTTTCTTATCAGGACGATTTCTTTCGTTGCCCAATTTTCTCCTAAAAGTGGACTTAATCTCTGGTTATGTAAACAACTCCAGATACTCTAATTCCTGAGAGGATATCAAAGCTCTGTACTTGAGTAGGGGAGGGACTTGAGGGGGTGGGGAAGAATGGAAGGAAAACAAGGATTAATTATTAAACACAGGATTCTAGAATTCACATACCATTTGTCACTTTTCCTCTCTGAGTGCTCTATCCCCATTAAAGGCGGGGAGAGCCAGGCTTCTCACCCTGGCAAATCTGCTTAATTATGTTTTCTCTCTCCTACAGTGGGTAGGTTTCTGTGGACTGGCTCAAAAATGCACTTCCTCTGGGTGTGTCTGCTCCAGACGGGAATGCAGCGGCTCTGTCTGCTCTGATCTGCTGCAATTTCTTATTTTACAAACTGGACTTGGAACCACTTAACAGAAAGCAACATGCAAACAGGTGTGAATAATATGCAAATCAGCTCTACCACCCAGAATCCTAGGAATGCTGTTATAACAGAGCAGAAACACTGCTTGCTCTCAGCTCTATTTTGCTTGCTGGAGCTCAGGGTAGGGGGGCCGTTCAGGGCCTGGGAGTCCAAGAAGAGATAAGGTGATAGAAATAAGACATCCCTGATGTCCTCACTGTTCACGTAAGGGTAGGTCCCAATGTATCCTCCACATTTTCCATGCTGTTGAATTCCTGCATGTTTAATGTTATTATTACAAATGGTTCAGACCATGGGTGTTCTGACTCAGGGCTTGGAAATCCAGTCTTTGCGATCAGAGGTGTTATCCTCCTGGAACTCAGAGCCCAGATAGGGACACCTTAGGAAAGTCATGTCCCACAGCCCTTCTTAGACCTGGGACAGTCACCCATGTTAGAGGCCAAATTATCCATCCAATCCAACTCCCCCATTTTACAGATGGGAACAAGAGGCTCAATGGTCCAGTGTCACTATGCTACAGTGAGCTGTCGGCTACACAGAGGTAAGAACTGGGCCCTGGAAGTCTGAGTCCAGGAACTGCCATGTCATGTAGCCCTTTAAGAGTTTACAAAGACTAGAGATTATGTGAACACATTTTTAAAAGTCATCATTATCTTAAAGAAGAGAGAGACAAAGGGGATAAAGGTCAAGAAGAAAATTGTGTCTAGTAGGGGGCAAGGAGCAAAGTGGTCTGAGTTCAGGCTGTGAGATAAGACACACTATGGATCAGCCGTGAGGTTGATGTGTGTACTTGGAAACTCACCCAACCGTGCTACGCCTCGGCCCTCTTCTTTAGAACAGAGATAAGTGCCTACCTCTTGGGGTTGTCTGAGGATTACAGGGGATAATGCACACACAGGCCCTGGCACACACAAAGTGCTCCAGCAGTGTTGGCTCTTGTTATAATAACCCCAGTGCAGACATCCAAGGACCAGGATAAACTGCCAAGGCATCGGTCCTGGGAGGCCTGTCCTTAAGGCAAACTTCCTCCCTGCCAGCTCCTCTCTTCCAGCCCTGGACCTTGGCTGCCCAACCCTTCCCCACGCTTCCAAACCAAGGACAATCATGACAATCTTAGCACTCAGCTCCACGCATCTTTCCGGAAGGGTGGCAGGGCACAGAACAGAAACGAAGCTGCAAAAGGCCCCAGGGTAAAGGGTACATGGAAGGAATAGACATCGGAAGGGAAGGAGAGGGCCTAACAGGATCTTCTTCAGCTGCTCTCACAATGCTAGATAACGTGATTAGGCAGAGAGTGAGGGAATGTGAAGGACAATGGCCAGCACACCAGTCCTCCATGGAGTTACCCAGGCAGCAAAACCACGTTCCTCTTACCTCCCATAAGCCATCAGGCAGCCTGGGGAGTGTGAAGGCTTGTATTCTCCCCCCCCAGGACTGTTACAACCATGTCCCATAAACACTGGTTCAACTGGCATTCTAATCACTGACTGTCCTTGGTCTCTGTACAACAATTATTAATTTATTAATATTTATAAAGCTGACCCTGGTTCAACAAAGAAAGATCAGGTCACGTTCATGTAACTTTCATGAGAAATACATCTGATCTGCGTCTCTGACATTCAGCCATACGTCGTTTGTGCATCTGACCCCAAACGCCTTAGTTTCTATCTTTATTCGAAAACCCAATGCATTCTCTTCCCTGACTCCAGATCTGCACTTTTCCTTTCGAGTCCCCATTTATCTTCTTGCGAAACATGCACCCAAAAGGACAACAGGATAACATTTTCTCAAGACAATATTTGTTTTGCAGAGTGTATTCCTGACACTGGACACCACCCAGCTGCTGGGACCCTGGAGGCGGACAGTCTGAGGTTCCGACGCTGCAATTCAAAACCCGGAGCATAGCAGATCGTCTTGGTTTCAGAGAAGTCATGCTCTCTTTTTTTTTCTTCCTGAACACTGAGGCTGACCCCCCCAGAGATAAGAGCAAACAGAATGTGTTCTGTCTCCCCCAAGATTGCTGCCTCGGCACATATTCCCACTCAAAGCTTTTAAGTGTTTGACTTACACATTTGTGAACGCCCCCAGTGGACTGTTAGAGTTTGGTTTAATCTCCAAGAAAACTGGCGTTAAAATAGACCTTTTCCCAGCAATAATAATCTCATTTACGATAAATTATTCTATTCTCAGTACCTCTGAGACGCATGAGAGCTTTTATGCAACAGAAAAGCCATTTGTTTCCGAATAGTTTAATGCATGTTTCCATATTTTTCTCATTCTTAATGCAAGGACCACTGACAGTATTGTAAGAGAATGTCTTTTAAAAGCAAATTTATGGCAAATGTGCCGGCGAAAGAGACAGCAGCCCGCGCCATCGCGGGGCTGTCCCGTGGAAGGGAGCAGGGCAGGGATGTTTGAATTCACATTTACGTGCATAAAAGAGTGACCCCAGCAGAAAAAGACAATGTTCCTGGGCAAACTGAGAAGATGCAGGAGACCCTGATTCCATTTAGGCCCCATCCTTCACTTTGCTGTCCGTACTGAGTGACTGCCATGCTCCATGTCTCCCATTGGAGATACGGGGGGAAGAGCAGAGGCTGGAGAAACCAGGATGATGCTAGGAAAAGAGAGTTAAGTTAGAGCCTTTGAGTGTAGCCTGGAAAGAGAGGTCGCTCTGAAAAGGCAGAGCATCAGGGAGCAGATAGTATGGTCTCTGCCAGAAGTTTGATTATTTTCATTTCTCAACATTCATTTCAGAGCCAAGTATTTGGATACCATCTATCTGAAAAGCCACTGTGATGGGGGTTCTTGATTGGGAAGCTTGGGACACATACATGTCCCTGGTTCTGTGACTTTAATTCATGCCAGGCTTTTGGGGCAGAGCCCGTTTTGAGAAATCTCCTTGGAGGTGTGATTCAGATACGCTGCCTGATTAAAAACCACTGCATTAGCATAAGTGTGAGAGTTAACCTCAACCACATATGCTTATAAGAGATAAGAAAACACATCCTTGAATGAGCCATCTGGCACTGCTGGGAGAAGCCAGCTCTCGTGGATAGCTTTCTGATGTTCTTTTGATAAAGCAGTCTATGCATTTTCTGGACATTAATAGTGTTTATCTATAAGGGCTTTCTATTGCTGGTAGTTAGTTCGAAGTCAGTTTGCATAAATACAACAGGGCTGAGTGAAGAGTCTACAGAGCGGGGATCTAGTTTTGCTTCTGGTCAGATGAACTGTTTTGGCCTCAGAGAGGTCGCCTAACACCCTTTCAAGCACCTGAAAAGGGGAGAGCAAACATAACAAGACAAGAGGAAAAGAATGAGTCTATATGGAGATGATTGAGTAACCGCAAAAGCCGAAGGAAGAATAAGACATGCATTGCCCTTGTCCTATGTGCCAGGCACTGTGCTACAGGCTCACACTGTTAGAATGGATGCCTTGAATAGCAACTGTCTAAGGATGCTGGAATCACAGGGACCAATGACTTAGATGTGCTCGATCTAATATGGTAGCTAGTAGCCATGGGTAGCTATCGAACACTTGGAGTGTGGCCAGTGCAGATGAAGATGCGCTGTAAGTGTAAACCACACACTAGATTCTAAAGGTTTAGTAAATAAAAAGAATGTAAGTTATGTCAGTTAAGGTGGTAACCAAATTCCCTGGGGTCATTTTTAGGACAGTCCTAGGAACTAGGACCATAAAGGAAGCAGATTAAAGCAGGTAGCTTGGAATTGGGTCTGCAATGAATGACTTGGTAAGAAATCTGGGTGCAATATAGTTACTTAGGATGTGGACTCTGGAGACCAACTGGCTGAGTTTGAATCCCAGCTCAACCACTTCCTAACTGTGTGTCTACTAGTAAAGGCATGGTTTCGCCAGCTATAAATTGCTTAATCCTAGAAGCTACCTCAAAGAGTTGTGAGAATTAAATGAGATGCATGGAAAGTGCTTACTAACTATGCATAGTGAGTCCAGCAATAAGTATTGGCTGTTGTAGGATAAAGTTCTAATGTCTGGCTCCATCACACTCATATTGGTAGAAAGAATACCCCCATTGGTAGAAAGAATCAGTGTGTTTGAAGTCTAGTAATTTGAGGCGTAGAATTACTCCAGAGCAAGCCAGCTCTGTCCTGGGGCAAAGGGGAGTGAAAGAAAATGGCTGCAACCTTGGGCCTTGTTCCTCAGGAGATGAGAAGAAGTTGAGCTACTTGATGTCTCCTGGATGCTTAACACAAGAAGTAGGGGTCAGTGCGACCTCCCTTTGCCCATGGTAAAGAAAGAATCCTTTGCCCTGCATG
>PVJC01018166.1:0-31679 GCA_004026665.1 Murina feae | reverse complement strand
CCTAGGAAGGCATCCGCAGGCCCAAGGTGCCAGATGCCCTCCCAGGCGGGAGGCTCCCAAGATGGTGGAGGCCGCAGCCCTGGAGAAGCTGCACACCGGGGCTGCGGCCTCCGCCATCTTGGCTGGGCTAATTTGCATACAGCAGCTCTGATTGGCGGGTGGGCGTGGCTTACCCCCGTCCCGGAGAAACGGTTAATTTTAATATTTCACTTTTATTAGTTAAGATATATATATATATGCAAGTCACAGAGTGTAACAAAATTAAATAACTCAGATTGAGAAAATACTACAAAATATTAAGAAATATGGCCCAGCCCGCATGGCTCAGTGGTTGAGTGTGGACATATGAACCAGGAGGTCATGGTTCAATTCCCAGTCGGGGTATATGCCTGGGTTGTGGGCTCAATCCCCAGTGTAGGGTTTGCAGGAGGCAGCCAATGGATGATTCTTTCTCAATGTTGATGTCTCTCTCTCTCTCTCTCCCTCTCTGAAATCAATAAAAATATATTAAAAAAGAAATAGACTAAATGAGAACAATAGAAAAATGGCAAGAAACTGGACCAGACACTCTCAAAGGGGCATATCTTCCTATAAATACCTGGAAAGGTCCTCTATCTCATTATTAACCAGGAAAACATAAATTAAAGCCTCTACAAATCCATCAATACTAAAAATACCAAGTGTTGGTGAGGATATTGAGAAGTGAGAATTCTTATACACTGTTGGTGGGGGTATAAACTGGTAGAACTACTTTGGAAAACAATTTTATATTATGCCATAAAGTTGAATGTAAATATGCCTCTCCCCCTCCCCCATCCCTTTTTTGTTTGTTTGTTTTGTTAATCCTCACCTGAGGATATTTTCCCATTGACTTTTAGAGAGAGTGGAAGGGTAGGGGAAAGACAGAAAGGATGTGAGAAAAACACAGGGATGGTTGCCTCCTACTCTGCACTCCAACCGTGGGTGGGGATCAAGCCTGCAACTGAGCTACATGCCCTTGACTGGAATCGAACCTGGAATGTTCAGTGGGCTGAAGCTTTATCCACTGAGCCAAATAGGGCATACTTGCTCCTTCTCTTCAGTTTAGTTTAAATACAACCACACACTCAAATATGCAAGCACACATGCACCCCAACTCAATGTTTGAGGGAAAGTATATTTATTTAGAGGGTAAGAAGATAAAGATGTGGAAGATTCTGAAGAAAATTTATAGACATTTTCTGACTTTAGAAGTTAGCTTTCCATTTACACCTATTTCCTTAAAAGCTTTGCTTTAACAATGAATTTCTTTTTTATCCAAAATACATTCACTTCATACCTATAACATGCCAGGCATAGTGCTAAACAGAAGGAAAACAAATAAAAAATTTTTAAAAAGAGTCAATCTGTATCCTTAAGGAAGTCTAATTAAGTGGAGAATAACACAACTAGTTATAATACAGTGTAGTAAATGCAATCACAGACATATTCACAAGATATTATACAAGCAAAGAGGAGGATCAATTAGCTGTACTAGCCAGTATTACTAGTATCCTGTAGTACTAGGCTCTTGCTATTTCTTTTTTGGCTCATAAATAAAACAGATTGATTTTCTAATAAATAGGAAAGAAGAAAGAAGTAATGGATATGAATTCTACTAAAGCAGAATTATAGTGCTGTGAGCAGCAATAAGCAAAGGAAATTAAAGAGTAAGATACGTATGCAATCCCTTACAGCAGGAAAGTAGATCGATGGGGTGAAGTTACCATCAGATGGTTCTGCAATGCCTGGCTGGCATCTGGAATGGAGGAATAGGAGATGACAGGCTCCTAAGTGGGAAGAAAGGGAGTCAGTGCACAATATACAATTTAGTTGGATTAGGATAGAATTCTTCTTTAAAAAAGGGTGCCTATGTTCAATAGTTACAAGTATTTAAAATAATAGTTCCTACTCTATCATGTAAGTAGGAAGTGGTTAGAGAATAAACATTTTCTGGAGGTGAGGAGATATTTGGGAAACCTGGAGTCAGTTGTGCTAAGAATACGACTGCTTTATATGTGCATTGCTTCGAACAGCTTGTGGGCTAGAGAACCGAGCTGAAGACATGCGGTTCCAATGGGCATCAGAGCAGAATTTGGAATTGAATATGGATCCTTGGTTTGACAGAGAACTTCTCCAGCAAGTTAGACGTTTACATTTTATTTCCAAAGGCAATGAAAAAACCAAAGATGATATAAAATTGTTTTCTTCTGATTTTCAAAAGTATCTATTTTGATCAAAGAAGAGCTAGGAAGAACCTGCCTAGGAAAGACTATTTTTAAAAATATATAATTTATTGATTTTTTTTACAGAGAGGAAGGGAAAGGGTAGAGAGTTAGAAACATCGATGGAAGAGAAACATTGATCAGCTGCCTCCTGCACACCCCCCAACTGGGGATGAGCCCGCAACCAAGGTCCATGCCCTTGACCGGAATCCAACCTGGGACCTTTCAGTCCGCAGGCCCAGGCTCTATCCACTGAGACAAACCGGTTAGCGCGGAAAGGCTATTTTAGGGCCAAAATTAACTTCCAGGCTCACCATCCTACTATGGGGAGTGAGGGTGGTGAGGAGAAGAACGTGTTCCGTGCGTTATGGGTGCAGGGAAATACAGTACTCCTTCTAGCCAGGTCCTCACACATGCTGCTCCCCAGGCCCGGAGCACTGTTGGAGTCTGGCAGATTCATCCTCATCTTTCAGGTTGCAGTTAAAATTGGACTCCCTTAGGGAAGTTTTCTTTTTTTCCTCTTCCCCATCTACCCCACCTCCCCACAGAAATCTCTGTTATAAGCTCTCAAAGTTGTAATTAAGGAATGTTTTGTGGTTCGCTATGTATTTGTCTCCCTGCTATACCCCAACCAACCTCTCAATTTCAAATAAGCCTCAGAAGGGCGGGGACCCTGACAATTTTGCTCCCCAGGGGCGGGCGTTCCTCTCCACCGCCTTGCTTTATTGACACACAGCCTGCAAACAACGGGCTTGGAATGAAGGGAGGGACGGATGGACGGACGGACGGACGGATAGACGGACGGATGGACGGACGGACGGATGGACGGACGGACGGACAGACGAGCTTCTGTGTTAAGTAGCTAACAATGCCAGGACCATTGGAAGCACTCGACACAAATAATTCACATTGTTTTCTTATTAATTCTCACAAACCCGGCATCATGTGGTCTAGAAACGAAGGGAAATGAAGCAGCCCGCCCGAAGTCCGGCGACACCGGTCAGGCCGGACCTGCCCGCTCCCCCGGCCGGTTCGCGGCGGCGGCCCCCAGGCTCCCCTCGAGGCTGGGTCTCCCCCGCCCGCCCGCCCCAGAGGCGGCTCCCAGAGGCGGCAGCGCCCGGGCGGGACCAGGACGGTGCAGGGCCCCGGCGGCCCCGCGGCCGGGAACCCCGCTCTCCGAAGGGAACCTCCGCCTGCGGGCCGCGCCGGGCGCGGGGACTCGGGGCGCAGTCCCCGGACCCAGAGCAGCTCCGCCTCCTCGGGGACCCGGAGCGGGCGGCGAAGTCGCGGCTAGTGAGGCTGGTCGGCTGCGGATTCCCCGCGGCCGCTCTAGGACAACGGAGGGGCCTCCTCTCTGTGGTTGGGACGCGACTGCGGGAGCCGGAGCCGCTAGGCTGGGTCCTGGGCGGGCCCCGGGGTCGTCCTGGAGGGCACGACCTGGCGCCGGAGCCGGAGCCGGAGCCGGAGCAGCGGGAGCCGGAGCTGGAGTGGGAGAGGCGAGGAGAGGCGCACACTTGGGCCCCTGTTGCCCTCCACACAGGCCGTCTCTGGAAAAGCTCTGATTTTTAAAAATCTCCAGCACACTGTGGTCATTTTTTGCCTCAAACTCCACCCTCCTTTTCTGTGTGGCAAAAAGAAAAAGCAAAACTGTTTCCTGTTTTGTCTTTATTATTTTTAAAGAATGCCTGGCGTGTTTTCTTTAGTTTGGGTTCTAATTCTTGCGATAGAAGCTTGGATGTGGTGGAAGCCGATGAAAGGAGCCCCGGGCAGCTTCCTAGGCAGAGCAATACAAAGCTAATTAACAGCCTTAATAATTTTTTTCAAAAAAAGAATCAAATATTTGCTGTTCTCTACAGTGTAGCCAGCTCAGTAACTACGTACCCAGTGACCAAGGAGAGGGGAGAATTTTTACATAATTAGAATCATAAACATAAAAGGTGAGGAGTTCATAAATCCAAAGCCCTGAAATATGAGCGGACATCCCATTTAAAATGAGTTACTCTATGAGGTTAATTGGGAATTAGCAAGAGGAAATGAACTGTGTATGTGTATTTCAAAATAATGTCAGCTAAAAAAAACACAAAACTTTCATGACTAGGTTTATGGAGGTGACAAGCAATAATTCTTAAATGTTCTGCAATTAGAAGAAGTTCTACATTATGAAGTAAACTTAGAGGATTATAGCAAGACTAGGAGCTTGGTGCACAATAATTTGTATACTGGGGGGGGGGGATCCCTCAGCCTGGCCTGTGCCCTCTCACAGTCTGGGACCCCTGGGGGATGTCCACCTTCTGGCGTGCCTGGCCAGCCTGGGTGAGGCGCTGACGTCAGTTTGCAGGCTGGCCAAGCCCGCCCCGCCCACCCCGCCACCTGCGCCACACCTGCCTCCATGGCTGCCGGCCTCCATCTTGGCTGAGTTAATTTGCATACAGCTGCTCTGATTGGCTGGTGGGCGTGGCTTGGCTGGTGGGCGTGGCTTAGGTGTCTTGGAGAGACTGTTAATTTCAATATTACTCTTTTATTAGAGTAGATGGTAAAGCATGACTTCTTCACATGCTTAGTATGCATTCAAAGGCTCTTATTTCCTCCATCTCTGAAAAGAAGCCTAATTCCGCTTATTTTTTTAAAACATATTTTATTGATTTTTTTACAGAGAGGAAGGGAGAGGGACAGAGTCAGAAACATCAATGAGGGAGAAACATTGATCAGCTGCCTTCTGCACACCCCCCATTGTGGATGTGCCTGCAACCAAGGTACATGCCCCTGACCGGAATCAAACCAGTTAGGGCATAATTCTGCTTATTTTTTTAAAATATATATATATTTTATTTTAGAGAGGAAGAGAGAGGGAAGGAGGGAAGGAGAAAGGGGGAAAGAGAGAGGGAGGGAAGGAGGGAGGGAGGGAGAGAGAGAAAGAGAGAAAGGGGGGGGAGAGAGAGAGAGAAACAACAATGATGAGAATGATTGATCAGATGCTTCCTGCATGCCCCTATTGGGAAAAGAGCCCACAACCCCAGGCTTGTGTTGGGCCAATAATCCAACAGTGACCTCCTGGCTCATTGGTCCATGTTCAAACACTGAGCCACGCACCCCCTCCCCCAACTTTGCTAGATACTTGATAAAAACCAATACCAAAATACAATGTTTCCTTGTGTTTAATTAGGTATAGGTGGAAACATTCGTGCATGACTCAGTAAGAGGTATAGAGGTATGGATCATTTAACTAAAAAGGAAAAAAGTAAAGTTGATGCCCCTGACTAGTGAAGTACCCCAAGGAATTCAGTTTCAGTTGGAAAATCTTGGAGCTGTTTCAGAATACTTATTAATTATCTTGTTATATTACCCATTTTAGGAATCTTTTTTGGCAATCTTTTATTCTTCATGGCTCCCTCTAATAGCTTCCTCATTTTATTGCTGTGTGCATAATGGTGTTCTTTAGTATATCCAAGAGAGTTTTTAATGTTGAAATACGCAATGACTCAAGTTTCACTCCAGCAGCTTGAAAGAGTGATAATGAGGTGCTCTCCTTTTTACATTTAAACTCCCCTTCCAGGCGTATAATTTCATTTAAAAGTTGATATTGTTCTTCTACATTTTCTATCCAATAATATAATGCAAAGCAGTGATTGTTCCCCAGAGAACAACTTGTAAGTTTTTGGAAAGCTATGATAAGGACTTTGCAGCAAACTCTAAAGTATCATTTGGGAATTTAACACAATATGCTTCAAAGCCAGATAAAAGGGAAGGTTTTAAATTAAAATGTGTGGATAAAAATCTTTAATGTGAAAAAAAAAATCTGTGATGTGGCAGTAAATCAGTAGAGATATAGTGGGTGGCAAATAGAATTGCAGGAGGAAAGTGAAGATATCTGATTGTCTAGGAGCTTTTTAGTAAAGCTCAACTCTAGCTCAAGATTGCAGGAAAAATTACTTAGACCACAAAGACATAAGGAAAAAGGATTTTTGCAGGCGAGAAGCTCATGAAAATAAATACTGCCCTGACCGATGTGACTCAGTTCGTTAGAGCATTATTTGGTACACCAGAAAGGTTGTACGTTTGATACCTTGGTAGGGCACATACTGGGGTTTCAAGTTCAAGTTCAATGCCCAGTCAGGGTGTGTGTGTGGGAGGCGGCTGAGCAATGCTTCTCTCTCACATTGATGTCTCTCTCTCTCAAATCAATAAAGACAAAATTTATTTTATTTTATTTTTAATTCTGTTTTATTGCTTAAAGTATTACAAAGTGTCTTAGATAAGTCTCCATTTTTCCCTTGACCTTCCACCCTCCTCCCCTACCCCCCAGTGTCTTGTGTCCAATGATTTTGCTTATATGCATGAATACAAGCCCTTCAGTTGATCTCTTAACTCCCCCCCCAACCCTCCTGAGCCTTCCAGCTGTAGTTTGACAGTCTGTTCAATGCTGTTCTGCCTCTGTACCTATTTATGTTCATCAGTTTATAATGGTCTTTATTATCCATAAATAAGTGAGATCATGTGGTATTTTTCTTTCATTGACTGGCTTATTTCATTTAGCATAATACTTTCCAGTTCCATCTATGCTGCTGCAAATGGTAAGAATTCTTTCTTTTTACAGCAGCATAGTATTCCATTGTGTAGATGTACCACAGCTTTCTAATCCACTCATCTGCTGATGGGCACTTAGGCTGTTTCCAAATCTTAGCTATGGTAAATTGTGCTGCTATGAACATAGGGATGCATATATCCTTTCTGATGGGTGTTTCTGGTTTCTTGGGATATATATATCCCTAGAAGTGGGATCACTGGGTCAAATTGGGAGTTCCATTTGTAATTTCTTGAGGAAACTCCATACTGTCCTCCATAGTGGCTGCACCAGTCTGCATTCCCACCAGCTGTGCAGGAGAGTTCCTTTTTCTCCGCATCCTCTCCAGCACTTGTCGTTTGTTGATTTGTTGATGATAGCCATTGTTACAGGTGTGAGATCATACATCATTGTTGTTTTGATTTGCATCTCTCGGATGATTAGTGACTTTGAGCATGTTTTCATATGTCTCTTGGCTTTCTGAATGCCCTCTTTTAAAAAGTGTCTATTTAGGTCCATTGTCCACTTTTTTATTGGATTGTTTGTCTTCTTTTTGTTAACTTGTATGAGTTCCCTATAAATGTTGGAGATTAAACCTTTATCAGTGTTAACATTGGCAAATATGTTCTCCCATGCAGTGGGAAGACAAAATTTTTTAAAGAAAATAATAAAAGTTATAGTACCTAACATTTATGGGGCATTTATTAAATGCCAGGCATCATGATAAATATTTTATGTGCATTATTCTATTTTATCCTCATAATCACCTTATGAGGTCGGTACTCTTATTATCCTCATTTTACAAATGAGAGAATTAAGTAATTAGACCACAAAGACATAAGGAAAAAATCCTAATGTAAGTCTCAGTTAAGTAATTTCCCCAAGGCCACATAGCTGGGAAATTATGGTGCAGGTCCTCAAACTTAGGTTTGTCTGATTTTTAGAGCTGTAAAGAGGTTTTCATATCAGCTATGTTCTTTTTTACTTCAGAAGATTAGATCTTCCCTCCTGTTTTGTCATTTTGCATAGATGCTGGTAATCTTTTTTCCTCTCAAAATTACAATTCTACTTCTGAATTAATAGATTTAATTGTCAAGGAAGCATAGATAATGGTTAAGTGGTTCTTGAATTAGGTCACCAAAATTCAAATCACAGTGCTTACAAGCTGTGAGACTATAAACCATGCATTTAACCTCTCGTTGTTTCTTGCTTTCACATCTGTAAATCTTTATAGTGTTAGTCCTATCTCACAGAGTTTTTATAAGACAATGTGTGTAAAATTACTTGCTACATATCTGAACACAGTTTACATTATATTTACTGGAACCCAATAGTGCATTTGATAACACTCTCTAACAAAAGCCTATGAAGAAGCAGAGGCCCAGCTAGCATTTGCTCTAGGGGAAAAAAGTAATACATGTACTTCTAGCCCTCTTTGAACCTGGAGGAGTTCACTCAGCGTTGAGGAAGAGGAGTTGAAGTAAAAGATAACCAAATGCAATCTAGTACTGCTATAGGAAAAGCAGTATTTTATACCATTGGTGATAGACTAAGTACTGATGAGTTTTTTCTAACTTTGGACATTGATTAACATTGTTAAATAGGCAGCCAAACCTCAGGCTCACTTTGCAAGAAAATGATTTATAAAGAATGCCTTCTTCATATCAATCAAACCTTGCTTATTAAAGTTCCTAGTAGGTCTTTCTACGCAGGTAATATTGACCATCATGATTGCTACACTGCGGTTTGAAGTCTAGTATTTTAACATCCAGATTCAGAAGACAGATACATCTGGATGTGATTAGTCAGAGTTTATTTTAAAAAGTATTCACGAAAAGATTATTTAAACATGCTGTTTGTAACCTTCTTTGGCATTTGGATTCTACTCGACAGGACTATTAAAGTAACAACATCCTCACATGCCAGCAGTTTCACAGTTTGAGTTCAGATCTCTTTCCTAAAGTTTCATTATTTCTTTTAGAAATAGTCTGGGATAAAGTTATTTTTTATTTTTAATTAGATTTTGGGGTTAAATTTTTAGAGAGAGAGGAAGGGAGAGGGAGAGAGAGAAACATCGATATGCTTGTTGGGCCTCTGCTTCATCCATAGCCTGCCTCCTGCATGCCCCCTATGGGGATGGAGCCTGCAACCCGGGCATGTGCCCTGACTGGGAACCGAGCCAGAAACCTTTCAGTGCAGGGGATGATGCCCAGCCAGCTGAGCTGTACTGGTCAGGGCAGTCAGCTTTGATCTGTTAACTTTTAAGAGTTGTCTTTTATTGTACGTTGTTTCCACAAATAAAACTGTGCTTGTTGAGAACAGAAATACTTTGAGTTAGGATTCATATAACACAAAACCTGGGACACGTGCAGTCAATCACTGTTTGATTAAGTTGAGTTATATTTGTAATTTTTTGTTGAAATTGTGTTCATTTATATTAGAATATATTATTCTATAATAATAATGTCAGCTTGAAGGTACCTTTTAATATATCCTGAGTTCCATCCCTCCTCCTCATCCCAATGTACCATGTTCATTCAAAGCAACCACCATCATCACTTCCTTCTAGCAGTCTCCTGATTATTTTCCCTCTTGTTCTCCTACCATTTTATTGTGCACATACCAGCATAAATGATCCTTTTTCAAAAATTAAAACGAATCATATTACTCACCTGGTTAAAGTTCTCTGTTGGCTTCTCATTGCAGTTAGGATAAAGTAGAGAGTGTTGTTCTTACCCATAAAGTTGTGCTCTCCTCTATCTTATTTCCCTACCTGCTTTCCTCTCGGTTCACTATGCTCCCGTCATGCTGGTTCTCTTTCTGTCCCTGGAAACTCCAAATCATTCCCATGTTGTCTAGAACATTCTGCTTCTAAATTTTCCTGTGAATGGCTCCTTCCCTCTCCCTCGCCCCCCTTCCAGTCTTATTTCAAGTGTTATCTTTTTAAGAGAGTCCCTCTAGCCAGGCTGGCATGGCTCAATGGTTGAGTATTGACCTATGAACCAGTAGTTCATGGTTCAATTCCTGGTCAGGGCAATGCCTGGGTTGTGGGCTCGATCCCCAGTTGGGGGCATGCAGGAGGCAGCTGGTCAATGATTTCTTCTCATCATTGATGTTTCTATCTCTCTCTTCCTCTCCCTCCCTCTCTGAAATCCTATATTAAAAAATATATTTTTTAAACAGGGAGGCCTTCTTAGTCTCCTTATCTAAAATTACAAGGACCTCCCTGCACCTAGCAGTGCATATTTGATTTCACATTGCTTTGCTTCACTTTCTACCTAGAATTTAGCACTATCTGAAGTGGTCTTATTTACTTAATTGTCTAGTATCATTTTTATCACTGAAATGGAAGGTTACTGCTGAAAACTAAATAAAGTGGTAGTTAGTAAATTAAAAAGCATTCCATGCAATAGAGATTTCAAAGTGTTTATTTAAAAATGAAAATCTCACAAAGCTACAGTAATTAAAACAGCATGGTACCGGCATAAAAATAGACAGATGGCCAGTAAAAGAGAATAGAGAGCCCCAAAATAAATCTCTACAAAAGATAATCAACCAATATTTGACAAGGCAGCCAACAATACTAATGGGAAAAGGATAGTCTTTTCAACAAATGGTATTGGGAAAACTGGATTACCACATGCAGAAAAAAGAAATTGGACTACTATCTCTTACACCAGTTATAAAAATTAACTCAAAATGGGTAAAAGATCCTATATAATAAAAGGCTAATATGCAAGTGGACCGCCCTGACTGGTTTGGCTCAGTGGATGGAGCGTCGGCCTGTGGACTGAAGGGTCCCAGGTTCGATTCCGGTCGAGGGCATGTACCTTGGTTGCAGGTACATCCCCAGTAGGAGGTGTGCAGGAGGCAGCTGATCGATGCTCCTCTCTCATTGATGTTTTTAACTCTCTATCCCTCTCCCTTCCTCTCTATAAAAAAAATCAATAAAGTATATTTTTTAAAAAAATATGCAAGTGGACTGAACGGTGGAACAATTGAACAACCAGTCGCCATGATGTGTGCTGACCACCAGGGGGCATATGTGGAACATGGCGGGCATTGGCTGCAGCGGGATGGTGGAGCAGGTGAGCGGGGCACCAGACCAAGGCGGGGTGCTGGTGGCTGTCTTTGGAGCGAGCCTCTGGTGGTTACTAAAAATTCTTTGCTCCCTCTCACCACGGTGCTGCCTGGTGCTCGCATCTGCTGCTGGCACCGGAGCCGCTGTTTGCACCTGGTGCTTGCCCCGATCGATCGCTCGGTGCAGTCAGTGGGTGTGAGTGTGGCTGCTGGCCCCAACTGCCCCTCAGGGCTTCTCCACCTCCCCCTGCTCCTGAGAGGTGATTGGGCAGCTGGCGCAGGCCCCAATTGCTCCACACCATCAGCCCGTGTGAGCAGGGCTGGGCCATCAATGTTGTGTGGTAGCTGTGGTGGCAGGAGTGGGGCTACTGGCAGACAGGGGACTGGGGGCTGCAGCAGGAGGGGCTCAGACCCACCCCTGTGCCCACCACAGCTTCACCGCTCACAGTTCCTTTCAAGGTGCATGAATATGTGCACTGAGCCCCTAGTTTAAACATAAAACTTAATACCATAGAAGTCCCAGAAGGAAACACATGGCAAAAATCCTTGACATTGGTCTGGGCAATGATTTTTTTGTTTTGGATATAACAGCAAAAGTACAAGCAGAAATAGCAAAATTCAACAAACTAAAGAGCTTCTGCACAGTAAAAGAATCAATAAAAAAATGAAAAGGCAATGTACTAATGGGAGATAGTATTTGCAAACCATATAGCTGATAAGGGGTAATATCCAAAATATATTTTAAAAAACTCATACAACTCAATAACAAAAATATTCAATCAATAAATGGGCAGAGGGACTAAATAGACATATTTTTTTTTTTCCAAAGAAGACATCCAAATGGCTAAAAGTTACTTGTAAAGATACTTAACATTACTCATTATCAGGGAACTGCAAGTCAAAACCACCAGGAGAGCCCTGACCGGTTTGGCTCAGTGGATAGAGCGTTGGCCTGCAGACTGAAAGGTCCCAGGTTCGATTCCGGTCAAGGGCATGGTTGCAGGCACTTCCCCAGTAGGGAGTGTGCAGAAGGCAGCTGGTCGATGTTTCTCTCTCATCGATGTTTCTAACTCTCTATCTCTCTCCCTTCCTCTCTGTAAAAAAGCAATAAAAATATATTTAAAAAAACAAACCACCAGGAGATATCACCTCTTACTTGTTAGAATGGCTATTATCAAGAAAACAGGAGACAACAAGTGTTGGGGCAGACCTAGACTTGGCTGGCCCCACCCCTGTCAAGCCCCGCCGGGTGAGGAGCGCAGCCTCAGGTCCTCCAGTCTGGTGCCAAGAGAAGGCACAGACTCAGGTCCCTGTCAAGCCCCACAGGGCAGGGAGCGCAGCCTTAGGTACCCCGGTGTACCCTCAGGTCCCCCAGCCTGGCGCCGGGGCAGGGGGTGCGGCCTGACATCCCCTGGCCTGGTACTGGGGTGGGGGATGCTCTTTGAGGTCCCTAGTTAAGCCCCACTGAGCAAGGGGCACAGCCTTAGGTCCTCTGCCCCAGCTCGGCACCACACAGCCTCAGGTCCCTGCTGATCACTCATTATGGCTCATTATGGGAACACTGCCTCTGCTGTGGGCACAACCATCTTGTGATGGCGTGAGGGTTAATTTGCATATTACCTCTTTATTATATATGATTAGTCACAATAGCTAAGGTACAGAAACAACCTAAGTGATTCTCAATGGATAAATGGATAGAGATTGTATACACACACACATACACACACATTATTCAGATATGAGAAATAAGAAAATCTTGGCATTTGTGACAACACGGCTGGTCCTTAGAGTATTATGCTAAGTGAGGTAAATCAGACAGAAAAAGACAAATATTGTAGGATATCACTTAGATGTGACATCTAAAATGCCAAACTGTTTAAAACAGAGAGTAGAACAGTGGATACCAGAAAAAGGGGTGGGGGAAAGACTCGGGGTATGTTGTTTAAGGGTGCAAATTTGGCGCTAGGAGATAAATAAGTCCTGGAGAGCTAATGCACAGCATAGTGATTAGATGTACAATACTATATTATAAGCTTGAGAGTTGCTAAGGTATCGGTTATCCTTATCACAAGAAAGAAATGATAATTATGCGATGTGATACAGTTGTTAGCCAACACTAAGATGGTCGTCATATTGCAATGTATAAATGTATCGAGTCAATACATAGTATACCTTACATTTACACAATGTCCTATACCAATTATGTCAATTATATTATATATGAACTTATACAATGTCAAATGTCAATTATTCAAACAATGAAATCATAATTTTAGCTGAAGGAGAGGAAGGAAGGGACATGCAGAACACAATTTCATCACTCTTATTTGGAGAAAGTCTCTTAGGTTAATGACTTCCTGATAAATGAAATTTTTAGAACCTTCATTTTGCATCACTAAGTTTCTTCTTCGTGACAATCATGATGTTACAAAGCAGACTGTGAGTTTGAAGTAAGAATAAAAAACTCAGTTGTTTTCCTTTAAAATGCCCCTAGAAATAATTAAGAATAGGTATAGTTCCATATTGCACACCTCATCACTCCCTATATTTTAGGAGTTAGGTGTGAATTGTGAATTACAGATAGCAGGAAGTCACAAAGCAAAGGAGCTGACAGAAAGGAAAAAAAAGAGAAGAAATGTAGATTAAAGAAAAAAGAGGGATAATTATGGCATGAATTAGTGGCACTCAGCCAAGATTTGTCTTGAAGCCTATTATGAAAAAGGATTAAATAGGAAAATGGGGAAGGGGAGTGATGGGGAGATAGGGCAAAGGAAGGACTTTTAAAATCATTTTTTACTAATGGCCTAAGGTTTGATATCCACATTACTGTATTCATTTGTCCAGGTAAGTAATGTTATTAGAACAGATAAAAATTGGTATTTGGGAAAATGGAATATATACTAAGGACTTAGTATTTGTCTATAGACAGTACTGTGGCATTGCAACAGCTATGATAGTACCTGGTATAAATCTAAATTTTAATGATAGAAGATGAATCTCTTAAATCCTATGCTAACAACTTCAACTGAAATAATATCCTTCCAGACCCCGTGGGGGTAACTAGTATTTTATGAAGCCCATGGATCATCTAGACAGGAAATTATTTTCCTTCATTCTTCCATATTCTCCCTATATTTATAAGATGTAAGGAAATTGCACAGTATATTTGAAATCAGGTGAAACAAAGCTCTTGTTAAATATGTTGCAATGCAAAGTGATTATAACAGAAGGAAAATTTTATACTGGATTCGCTATAAATTTTTTTACCAGTTTCAAAAATGCAGCATAGATTTTTGCCACATTCATTTACTTCAAGTCCATTAATTCAAAACTGAATTTCTTAGCACAGTGCTTGGCATATGCCAGACAGTTTTTAAGTTTCTTGAATGGATAGGTGAGAACTGAGGGAATTGTTGAAGAACTGGAAGGATTCTTACTGTTTTCAGAGATTTGAGTTCCTTAAAACACATATACAATGTACATCAAACAGTTCTATTATTACCTTCAGACATATATTTATTTTAAATATTTTTAAATTGATTTTTAGGGAGAGGGAGAGAAACATCACTTGGCTGCCCTCCCCTCCCCCCAACACACACACACACACACACACACACACGCACACGCACACTCACACACACAAGCCCCACTACTGGTAATCAAACCCACAACCTGGGTACCTGTTCTGACTGGGAACCGAAGGGTAATTTACCAGTGACCTTTCAGTGCACTAGATGACTCCAACTGAGCACACCGGCCAGGGCATCAGACCTTTATTTAAAGCAACTTTCTGGGACTATGTAAAAACTAATTTATCAAGTACATCTTTTCGGATTTAGAGTTCCTTGTATAAAGGTAATCCTGAGAAATCCTGAGGTTCCTGGAAATGATATGCCTTGGTGAAGCAATCCCCAGTTGCCTTTTGGCTTTATTTAACCATTTAATACACATTCATTTATTTCATTCACATTGTCATGCTATACACCACAAAATTTAATAGTATCTTTTGACCTGCTTTATCCGTTTTAACCCCTACTCCAGGAAACCATCAATCTCTTCTCTGTATCTGTGAGTCTAAAAAAAGAAATTCCACATATAGCCATGGCTGGTGACGCTCTCAGTTGGTTGAAGCATCATCCTGTACACTGAAAGGTTGTAGGTTTAATTTCTGGTTGAGGCATATACCTAGGTTGTGGTTTTGATCCTGGTTGGGGTGAGTAGGAGAGGCCACCAATTGATGTTTCTCTCACATCAATGTTTCTCTCTCTCTCTTTTAAAGCAATGAAGACATATCCTCTATTGAGGATTAAAAAAAATTCACATATAAGTGAGATCATATAGTTTTGTATTTCTTTGACTTGTATCACTTAGCATAATGACCTCAAGATCCATTCAAGTTGTCATATTAGCAAGATTTCCTTCTTTATGGAAGACCGAGTAATATTCCATTGTATATGTATACCACCTTTATCCATTCATGGGCATTATCTATCTTAATATTTGCATGCATTTCAAAGAGATAGCTCTCAGGCCCTGGAGGATGACATTCCTTGGAAGTAAAGCTGACAAAGCACTAGCTGATAGAAGTCCTGTTTAGTCATCAAAAAGATTTATCTTGTGGCTCAGTGGTTGAGGGGCTACCTATGAACCAGGAGGCCATGGTTGGATTCCAGATCAGGACACATGCCAGGGGTTGTTGGTGGATCTCCAGTGGGGGTGTGCAGGAGACAGCTGATCAATGATTCTCTCATTGATGTTTCTCTCCCTTTTCCTCTGAAATCAATAAAAATAGATGTAAAAAAAGATTTACCTAAATTTCAAAGGTATTAAAAAGTACTCAACAGCCCTAGCTGCTTTGGTTAGCCTGGGGACTGAAGGGTCCCAGGTTTGATTCCGGTCAAGGGCATGTACCTTGGTTGCAGGTACATCCCCAGTGTGGGATGTGCAGGAGGCAGCTGATCCATGCTTCTCTCTCATGGATGTTTCTAGCTCTCTATCCCTCTCCCTTCGTCTCTAAAAAAAAAGTCAACACAAATTTTTTTTTAAAGAAAAGTACTCAACAATTACAAGTTTTCTAAGGTAAATGATCTGAGAAGGGAAAGCTCGTCCTCCATTTTCAATGGGAAAATTAAGTCTCTTGATTTAAAATTTGATTTGTCTTTACGTGTTTTGAGTTCTTTGACTTGGAAATGGTAGATGAAAAGTCTAAAATTTATCTTCTTCTATGGACAGGGCTTTCACGATGGTCAAATAAATAACCCTGTTTAGAACAACAACAACAACAAAAGTCACCCCTCTTCTTTGGCTCCCACGTAAATGTTTTAAAGGGGTGTAGTGTGGAGGTGAGGTGGAAGTTAGATTTGCTCCAGGCGAAGAATGTGGTTCTACCCAAGTACATGATACCGGAACACACCCTTCACTAGTGACTCAGACGACCACACGGTTACAGCGCACCTAGTTACCGTCCCGAGCTCACGGTCCTCATTTTCCCTGCGTCCTAAATTCTTCTGGGGAAGGACGCTTCAGGCTCGCAGCGAAGACCAAACCCATTTGGGTTCCTCACGCATTCTAGTCTCTCAAAGAGGTAAGAGCTTTCACCGCAAGGACCCCCCCCCCCCCCAGGGCGCTTCCACGCAGCATCTGTCCCCCTGGCAGCATCCCCTGGGTCCCCTCCACGTAAGAGTCTCAGCGCGGGAGTCGCAGGGCGAGACAGACCCAGTTCCTGCCTCCAAGGAATCGAATCCTTTGAAGAAGCTGAACACCATCCTCAGGTTACAACGGATGGAAGCTGAACGTAAAAAGGGACCGATTCCTGGAGGCGAAGGGCGCGCAGTTAGGGGTCGGGCCCGGGATCGCCAGCGCCCCGCGGGCCCCCGGCGCCTCTCAATCCCGCCTCCGCCCCCGCCCTCCGAATTCCTTTCCGGCAGCCGACCCGCGGGCTCGTCCCGCGCAGGCGGCCCCTGCTTATCACTCCCGGCCGGGCCGCTTCCCGGCAGGGCCCGGCGCGTCTCCCAAAGTTTCCTGTGACGCCGCCGTCCGCCTCGGGCGCATCCCGCCCTCGCTCCCGCCCGCCAGCGCGGGACACCCGCTGCAGGAGCGGGCTGCAGGGCCCGAGGGAGCCCCGCAAACAGGACTTCGGGACCCCACCCCGGCCGAGGAGCGGGCCCCGAGGGCGGCGGCCGCGCCCCACGCCCCCCTTCCCTCCCCCCCCCCCCCCCCCCCCCCCCCCCCCCCCCCCCCCCCCCCCCCCCCCCCCCCCCCCCCCCCCCCCCAGGCCGCGCCCGCCGCCCGGGTCTGCGCACGCCCACCGGGCCCGGAGCCCGAGTCCCACCCTCCGGGGCCCAGGCCCATCGGCCGCGCCCCGCCTCCAGGGAGGTGGTGGAGGAGGGGGCTGGGGGCCGGCCGGCAGCGCCGCCTTCCGCTCGTGCCCATTGGCTGAGGCCTCGAGGTGCCCCGAGACCGGAGCGCAGCTGGATTGGCCGTGGAGACTTGTGACAGCGGCGCCCATTGGCTGAGGCGGCCCCGTGACGCGGGGTGGCGACCGGCTCCCGGGTCTGAGGGGCTCCTGCTTGTCAGGTTCTAGGTGAGTGAGTTTCGCGCGGCGGGCGGCGGGCGCTGTTGCCCGGGGCAACGCCGGGGGAGGGGGGAAGCGGAGGGAAGCCGGCCGAGAACCGGGGCTGCACTCGTGTCCGCGGAAGGGTGCCCGCGACGCTGTCCGCGCGGCGGCGCCCAATGCGCTTCCTACGCCCTCAGCCACCCCCACCCTCCCGCCCCAAGCTGCGGGGTCGCCCGCTCGTCCGGCGCCCGGGGCGGGGCATTCCAGCTTCGGGATTTGGGCCGCGCTGCCCACCCGGCCCCGCGAGGCCCGCCCCTCCCACCCACCGGGGACCGGAGCCCGAGGGGGCGGGTGCCGGCGCGGAAAGGCTGAGGCGGGCGCCACGGCCCCGCCCCGTCGCCGTGTCGGGGGTCTGCGGGGTGTGGGGAGGTGGCGGGGGAGGAAAGGGACTGTGGGCACCGTCCATCACGCCCGCATCCCCGTTCTTGGCTCCCTTCTCTCCTGGCGCCGCCCTTCCCCCCTGTGGCAGCCACCCCAACCTCTAGGTGCTCCCCAGTTCCCACCGCTGGGGCCTTGCAGTCTCCCTGACGCCCCCCGCCCCTCCGCGCCGCAGTCGGAGCCCAGGCTTCTCCCGCAGGTCAGCCTCCTCAGCGCCTCCCTCCACCCCTCACCTTCCACCCCAGGTCCCATGGGTCCCTGGGTCCTTTCTGGGCCTGAGGTGACTCCAGAGAGACAGCCTAGCATAAGCTCAGTTTATTAAACTGTTCAGTGTGAGGCTGCCGCCGCCAGGCAGTTCTGCACTGCTCTCTCCTTGCCATCTCGGGGTGAGGAGGTGTTGGCAGGCACCTTTGGGTCAGCTTTCTCAAACACACTGTTTGGGTTGGTATTGGTACCACCTGGCTGGGGTGCATCATGCACAAACGATAAGAGTTAGCTGTGAAGTTTTCCCTTTTTACTTTGCACATTAGTGACCTTATTTAGTGGTGTGCAGCCCCAGATCTAAAAATGTATTAAGGCCCTGACCGGGTTGGCTCAGTGGATAGAGCGTGGGCCTGTGGACTCAAGGGTCCCAGGTTCCATTCGGGTCAAGGGCATGTACCTTGGCTGCAGGCATATCCTCACTGGGGAGTGTGCAGGAGGCAGCTGATCGATGTTTCTCTCTCATTGAAAATCCCTCTCTATCCCTCTCCCTTACTCTCTGTAAAAAATCAGTAATATATATCCTATATAATATCCTATGTAATAAAAAAGTAATATGCAAATTGACCCTAACAGCAGAACCACTGGGAATAACTGGTTACTATGACATACACTGACCACCAGGGGGCAGACTCTTAATGCAGAAGCTGCCCCCTGGTGGTCAATGCACTCTCACAGGGGGAGCTCTACTCAGCCACAAGCCAGGCTGAAAGCTGCCAGTACAGCAGTGGTGGCAGGAGCCTCTCCCGCCTCCTCAGCAGAGCTAAAGATGTCCAACTGCAGCTTAGGCCTGTTCCCCCGCTGTCAAGTGGACATCTTCTGAGGGCTCCCAGGTTGCAAGAGGGATGTCTGACTGCCAGCTTAGGCTCAATCCCCCGGGGAGCAGGCCTAAGCCAGGAGGTGGACATCTCTTGAGGGGTCCCAGACTGAGAGAGGGTACAAGCTGGGCTGGGCTGAGGGACCCCTCAGAGTGCACAAATTTTTGTGCACCGGGCCTCTAGTATATATAATAAAAACGTATTAAGGCTTGCAGCCTTTGATATTCGTTCACCTTATGCTTAAAAGAAGGCTCTATCTTCTTAATTGGTAAGAAGCTGCATATAATTGTAGTGGTCTCAACTGTCACTATACCGTTTTCCTCTAGGTATTTTAAGACAATAATAAAGTTCTCAAATGGAGTCACTGCATATAAAAGTATAAAGTAAAAATCAACAAGAAGAGACCAAAACTGTTTTAGTGATTAAAGAGTAGAAAATGCTTTTCAACCTATAGAATGGGAATAGGATTGCAAACAACAACATATTGCAAAGTATAATTTCATTACCTCAGTGTTTGTAGCCTTGGTTCATCTGTAGGGTATTAAGAGACCTTTATGAAGAGCCACAAGTTTGCCAGTTAATGCAAAAGAAGGCTGGGTATGTCTTTTGTAATCCAGGAGGAATTTTCTGCTAGTATTCTTGAACCAAGGAAACTGTTTCCAGAGGTATTGGGAATGTATTAAGAGAGTACGTAGGCACATTTGGAAACATGTTCTGTTTTCTGCCATGATTGTTGAAACGTTTTCTCTATCTTCTTCCATGAAAGGCCTTTGTTGAAGATCTGTTTCTCCTCCACACAGATGGCTGGCAGCATAAAACATAAACCGTGTACAATTATGTAGGGGCCAGTTAATGCTGCTTCTGTCCTACGTCAAAGGTTGTTGTCAGTAGTTTGGAAGAAACAGTCTAGGCTTTTGGTAGAAAAATCTCTTTCAGATCATCTTCAGCTGTTAGGTAACTTATAACTCTGGTCTGTGACCATTTCAAACTTGCCATTTTCTTTGCTCCAGGAACAGAAAACTTGTTCAGTAACTACCCACCTACACAGCAATAACATTTTTAAGACAGTTGTTGCATAATAAATATAAGAAACAGAGGAACTGAAGTGATCAAGTTAGAAAACCAGCATAACTATATGTCATTCCAGAATATTGTAAGGTACTTGTTTCTGTTTGTAGATGGAAGTAGTGTTTATAAAACCTACAGCAGTTTAATTCCATGAGACTGTTATAAAGTATACTTGTGAGTAAGAAGTCATCATCTTTGTAAATCAAGACCCAGATGAGTAAATTGCATTTTGGTAATCAGAAACAGTGAATATCTAGTGAACTTGTTACACAAATAAAAATTTTGTTCTAAAATTGGACTCCCCATGTTAATAGATTCTAGTTTTGTGCTTGATTTTTAAATAAGCATCTTTTTTTGAAGACAGGTCTAAGAGGCTATGAATTATGCAATGCATTGGTAACATACTTAATAAATTGGATCAATCTAAATATGTGGTTTTGGAATAAGAACGTATTTTTGTAATGGACTCTCTTTAAGTATTTAAATCCTGTTTACTAGTTTTAGTTACCCCAGACTCATTTTCCATACATCATTTTTATAACTAATTTCTTAACTGTTGCAATTAAGAGCTATAGAATTTATAGATCTTTGGATTAATTCATTTTTTAAATATCTCACTTGTCTTTGACATACTTATGTGTGTTTATTTTACCATATTGCTGAGGGATTAAAGAGAATAAGCAGGTCATAGTTTTGGAACTTTGGAAAGAATAAGATACTTAGATATATTTTTTTAAAATATATTTTATTGATTTTTTATAGAGAGGAAAGGAGAGGGATAGAGAGTTAGAAACATTGATGAGAGAGAAACATCCTGCACACTCCCTACTGGGTATGTGCCCGCAACCAAGGTACATGCCCTTGACCGGAATTGAACCTGGGACCCTTGAGTCCGAAGGCCAATGCTCTATCCATTGAGCCAAACGCTTAGGGCAAAGATACTTAGATACTTTTAAATCAATCTCTAGGTCCCCCTCCCACCCCCACCTTCTATTTTTCCTTTTCTTCTTTTTAATTTTTATTATAAAAGTTAAATGCTTTAAAATAAATTTAGTAAAACTATAGAAAAGAAAAGCCACTTTTAATTCCACCATAGTTAATGTGTTGGAAAATAACTGAAACTTCTGGGGTTTTTTTGGTAATACTACCAACCATTGCAATTTTATGGTTTTCATTGCAGTATATCTGCCCTTGCATCTAAACTTGTAAGACATCCTGAACTTGAGACTCAGCTACTGTAAATTAGAAGAAGGCTCCAAGATCTGGAAGGCTCCAAGATCTGGAAAGGAATAAATAGAAGACATATTGGAGTCAGAACAAAAGAATCTGACCCAAGCAATGACCTCCTTATTTCATAAATGTAAATATAATCCTAGTTACCCGTATGAAATTGTTTTATGGCTGGCACAGCATGGGGCCTCTGGAGTTCTTTCTTTGGAATTCAAAATAGGTAAAAAAAGTTAAAATATCTAGGTAAGATGAAGTTTATTTAGTGTCTTTTTATGAAATTTTTCAGATTTCTTCACTTTTGGGATATTGTGTATTCAGCTTTTAAAAATTTAATTGTCATACATGATTTGGAATTATTTTCCAAACATTCATATAGACTTTTAAAAGCATGACTAATTTTTAGTCTATACATCATCACCACTTACTATAAACTTGATATTGTTTCCTCCTTTAGAAGATTTTAATTAAAAGACTGACAATTTTAAAGTAGGTGTTTTTTGCTAGGTGACAGCATACAGTGTGTACAGTGAAAGAATATTCATCATATATATATTTTTTAATTCTCACCCAATTGATTTTTCAGAGATGGTGGAAGGCAGGCAGGGAGGGAGGGAGGCAAGGAGAGACAGAAAGAGACAGAGACAGAGACAGAGAGAGAGAGAGAGAGGAGAGAGAAAGGAAGGAGGGGGGGGGAGAGGGAGAAAAACATCGACACAGTGGTGAGCCAGGGATTGAATTTACAACCCAGATAAACGCTCTTGACAGGGAATCAAATGATGACCCTTCAGCCTGCAGGCAGACGATGTAACCACTGAGAAACACTGGCCAGAGCAAGATTCATTTTTTTTGGAGCCAGATAATCTGGGTTTCCATCAGAAATCAGGAATTTATTTTGTGGGATTTGGGGGAAGTTATTTAATCTCTTTAAACCAGTTTTCTCATCAATAAAACTGGGATGATTAAATTGCCTCACAATATTGTTTAATGAAGAAGAAATGAGAGTAAAATGCCTGAATTTAGGAAGGTCCATATTATGTAGGTTCCATACATTATAACTTTAATTTTATCTCTCCTAGTATTACTATATTTATTCTAGCATCCTAAAAGCCCCTAAAGTTAGACTTAGAAAATGAAAATAATTATATTATGTTCACTTAAATCGAATGACATTTGCATTCGTACTGAAGAACAACTAATTAGAAATATCTCTGATTAGCCGTTCTTTTATAGTTCTTCAATTATCCTATTCCAGTAGGGCAGTCATAAATTTAAATGCTGTTTACCTCAAAATATGTCTAGTTTGTCTAAATTCCTGAATTATTTTTTTTCACCTTAGATTATCATCTATTGTTAGTTTCCCAAAATTCCTTTCATTTAAACTGCAAATATTTGCTTAAAAGTGGGTACAGAAAAACTATTACTTTCTTAAGCCTGTAGTGTCCCCCCAACCTTAAACCACATTTACTTACTCTGTTTAAACTTAAATGTATTTTCAAATGTAATTACATAAAACTCTTAGTTGAGTATCTTCTGCCTCTCTCTAATGTGTGATTATTTTTTTAAGGAGCAATATTTTATAAGTTATCCCTATGTCAAAATGTGTTTTCTAGGAGCCTAGGGTTTTAATTCTCAAAAACATACAATTTAAATGCTCAGTTCAGCCTGTAGTTAATTGGATGTTGCGAAGCAAGCACTGAACTGAGTGAAGAGTTAGGAGTTGAACCTGATAGTCCTTATTGCCTCATCCAGCAATAAAACAAAGGTTTTGTCATCTAAGTCAGTGATTGTCAATATTTTTTTCCATCCCGTACAATATATTTACATGTGTGACTTACACTAATGTGCAGTTCCCTGCCATGCTCTGTAATTCCACTTTGTTCTCTTCTGCTCAAGAAAACATACCAGGATACAAGTGACTGCTAATGACGTCATTGTTGGGTTAAACTTGAATCTTCTCTGATTTATTGAGGAAAGTGACTCATTAAAAAAAGTGTGTAACTATTATTCGTAACCCTTGAGACATACCTTACAGTACTACAGCTGACATCCAAGTTACACATTTTTCTAAATGAATGCCTTTTCACTTTATAAAATCAGTATTGTAATGCTATAGAAGAAAAGATTACTAAATCTGTGTTAATTGATAATGAAGAGTCTTACATTTTGAAATCAGGGTAACTGATAACAAACATTTAAACATTTGAGACATAGCACTATGGTCTTTATTGTAAATAAAATATCACTAGTTACGGTAGAAAAATTGAAATTAACTTTCTATATAAAAATTATTATTTTTATTTTATTTGCATAAAAAAAGTATTTCCATAGTGGGACAAATAGTTTTAGGAGAAGGAGAAACTCAATACTAGAATACTCATATTCTAGGCATTTAGTATATAAAAATGCTTTTTACATTGGCTCAGTCAGAAAAGTATCTTTAAGATTACATCGCTGTGAAGGAGGTTGCTTTAAAATAGCTCATCCTGTGTGGATGTAGTATGTATAATATTCAGTTAGAAATGAAGACTTACAAGAACAATGTTCATTAGATCCTTGACATCAGCAAGTGGCATTTCTCGAAAGTATTATGGATCTCGGATATAGCTAGCTTTATAAAATACAGTAAAATTTAATTGAAAATTTTAACTGAGGCCTTCAGATCCTTAACAATCTAATCTAATAAAAGAGTAATATGCAAATTGACCCTCACTCCATCATACCCACAAGCCACGCTCACCAACCAATCAGGAGCAAATATGCAAATTAACTCAACTAAGATGGCGGCAGCCACCGTGCTGGAGTTGCCCCGGCAATGGAGGAAGCCAGGGCCCTGTGGGCCCTGAGCTCTACTCAAGGCTATAAAGTTTCAATTATAGAAGATAAACATACTTCAGATACCTGCTGAGCTGGGACCTTGGGTTGCCAGGGTCAACTCAGGCTTCAAGTGGGGGACCAAGGCAACAAAGTTTCAATTATAGAAGTTGGATAAATACCAGACTCCTGCTTCCAGCCAGGCACCCCAGTAGAGACCCGAACCCTGAAGGGGCTGTGGGCAGCCTGAAACGGCCCTCTGCCCCTCACCCAGGCTGGCCAGGCACCCCAGTAGGGACCGGAACCCTGAAGGGGCTGTGGGCAGCCTGAAACAGCCCTCTGCCCCTCACCCAGGCTGGCCAGGCACCCCAGTAGGGACCCGAACCCTAGGGGCTATGGACAACCTGAAATGGCCCTCAGCCCCTCACCCAGGCTGGCCAGGAATGCCAGCAGGTGGACATCCCCCGAGGGGTTCCAGACTGCGAGAGGGCACAGGCCGGGCTGAGGGACCCCCCCGCCCCGAGTGCACAAATTTTTGTGCACTGGGTCTCTAGTTTTATAATAAGACTCGAGTCATTAAAGTTGTTAAATCATATTTTGCTTCCGAAATGAAGGCTGACGGCTTAGTATTACATCTTTAGGACACATGGAAAGGCTCTTATCCCTGACTCTTGTGTCCTCTTGCAGAACAAGGGTATTCCTAGTATAATTTCAGAGTCCAAGAGTTAGTCCTTGATTACTATAATGCTGCTGTTTCTTGGGTATGACATCTCCTTGGAGATGGAAACTTCTGTAGTTTGTGCCCCTTCTTGCTCTCTGAATGCTTAGCTAGGTGAGATTTCCAAAGTTTTTCTAGTCAGTTGGTGGGACTCTTGTTAATGGGTCAGTAGCCACCCTAACAGCCACATGAAAAGCTTTATACATTGTCCTTTCTCTTGAATTATATTTCCTTCAGAATCACATGCTTTCTATACACTCTTATACAGGTTAATCATCATTTCAGCTTTCACTAAGGTTTTGCAAATTCTGCTTTCCTTGAAATAAAAGGAAACATTTCAAGCATTACTTTTTTTGCTTAACTATGGAGTCTATGGTGGACTTTTTAATGACACAGAGCCAGTCACTGTCACATTTAACATCCATTCTGAATTTACTGTAAACATATATCTGGTTCAGTGCCATCACTTTAGCAGGCCTCTTTACTTTCTATGTATTGAGTACATTTACAGTAGTAGAATAATTAAAGAGAACTAAGCAATGCAATTAACTCAGATAATTAATGACCACTAGTTACATCACTATCCCAATTACTTATAAATAGTTATGTTGGAAAACTATATGGATCTTTATCTAGATGTATATATACATCAAAGCATGAGGCTGATTTTTTTCATATATATGTATATGTATATATATATATAATGTATTATATTAGATTTATATAATTACTTGTTTATGTACATTCCTTTTTTCACCCCTCCTCAACATTTTAACCTTCAGAATAGAAATAGTGTCTGTCTATAAAAGTTTTTTAATAAATATTTTTACTGATTTCAGAGAGAAAAGGTAGAGAGAGAGAGAGGCATCAGTGATGAGAAGGAATCATTGATTGGCTGCCTCCTGCACCCTCTCCCCTCCCCTGGGGATTGAGCCTGCAACCTGGGCATGTGTCCTAACCAGGAATCCAATAGTGACCTCTTGGTTCTTAGGTCGACCCTCAACCACTAAGCTACATTGGGCAGGTTGTAAAAGTTTTTTAGTAAATCATGTGGATTCTGATATCGTTATGGGGGAAGGGCATTAATATTTGTTTGGTATTTACTATGAGTTCTAGACACTTTTTGTACACTTTTTTTTTTTTAACCCTGTAAATTGGATAGCATGTCGATGTTTTCTTTTTATGATCTGGAATCAATTTCAGGTCACATCATTCATCCAAGGAGACCCAGGATTTGCATTTAGGCCTTTCTTATGCTAAACTGACATGAATACAAATGGTGTTTAAATACAGTGAACAATTAGCAGTCCTGGATTTAACGTCAGTTTTAATTATTTGGAAGTGACTCTAAAGGTCCATGTTGTAGTATTTGCAGTTTTGCTGATATGAATTCTTATTATTGGAAGTAAGACCCTAAGATGTGCATGATCCTAGCTAACTGCCCAATGTTCACATCTTGGTTTGTTCTCTGTCTGAGGTTGTCCTATATTATAACTCTGGTTGGTGATAATATACTGTTTCTTTGTAAAATATTTTCCTGAAAGGAAAGCCAACTGTTAGAAAAAGTAAAGAAGCTTTAGAAACTGGTGGATCTTAGCCAGAAAATAGATGTTTTTGAGTAAGTTTTTTAAAAAAGAACTATGAATCTAGTGTCTTTGATCTGGATGTGAATCAGCCTACCATACCTTCTAGGGAAATAAAAGTTGACTTGCGAAGCATTGTTATTGAGTGTTCTGACAAAAATGCGCATTGTTTTTAGATGGATTTCTTGAAAATGTTTGGGTTGTTATATTCATAAATCCTGTTTTGCTTCCCTTCTCTCTCACCCTCAGCATAATATTTGAAAGAGATTTGACTGTTTATAAATAGCTGATACTTTCTAGAAGTTAATGTAGTTGTTACAAATATCCTAAAATCTAATCTAATAAAAGAGTAATATGCAAATTGACCTTCACTCCATTACACCGAAGCCATGCCCACCAGCCAAACCACGCCTGCCAGCCAATCAGAGTGGCTGTATGCAAATTAACCCAGCCAAGATGGCAGCTGGCAGCCATGGAGCTAGAGCAAACAGGAGGCTTCAGTTGCACCAGCGATGGAGGACACTGCCTGCCTAGGCCGGCTGGGCCTCTGCTCAAGACAACAATGTTTCAATTATAAATGCCACAGAGCTGAAGCAAACAGGAGGCTTCATTGCCTGCCTAGGCCTCTGCTCAAGGCAACAAAGTTTCAATTATAGAAGATAAATAAACCCCAGAACCTGATTCCAGCCAGCCTTGCTGGGATATTGGGTCAATGGGAGCTGTGGACAGCCTGAAAACAGCCATCAGCCCCTCACCCAGGCTGGCTAGGCACACCAGCAGGTGGACATCCCCCAAGGGGTCCCAGACTGCAAGAGGGCACAGGCCGGGCTGAGGGACTCCCCCGAGTGCACAATTTTTTGTGCACCAGGCCCCTAATATTAACATAAATATTCACTTACAAGATGATGGGGTGTCCTTTTTCAAGTTTTACATTAATTATAATAGAATAGTAGCTAGACCTCATTGATGGCATCTTTCTAAGGTTCTGATTTCTATTTGTATTTTGGATCTTGATTTACCCTTTGACTGGAAATGGCATTCTGTGAAAAAGCTAAGATGGTAAGGAAATAGACATGTCCTTGAGGTAGCCTTAATTATAAAAATAATACAGAAATGCTCTGTGTCACACAAGAGGCTAGTTGTTGCAGGGATAGGACAGGGAGAAGACATGAATCTTCTTTCCTTTTTTGGCCATTCAACAAATGTTAATAGAATACTCATTCCATGTAAGGACTCACCTCATGGTTGCAGATAACTATAAATTATAGAGGAGTTTCAGGGTTTTTTTCTGGGAATATGATGTAGTGGAAAGAGCATAAATATTACAACCAGGCCTAGTTAGGGTTGAATCTGAGACACCAGTAATTAGTTGTATGAATTTAGGCAAATAATTTAATTCTTATGACTTCAATTTTTCCATTTGAAAACTGATAACAATTTTATCTAATAACTGGTAATAAAATTAGATTTTTAAATTTTATTAGTTGTATGAGATCAAAACCCTACTCATACTAGTTCAGGGCACTGGGGGTCACAGGAGTGTACTCTTCAGGTACAGATGGATTCTGTGGGCTTAGTGGCCTCAGGACATGCCTAGTGGCACGTGTTAGATAAACATTCAGATAGGCTTTCTGCATGTAGACCTCTCTCGGATGGCTTTAGGATTACACTCTTTCAGTTTAACAAGCCTAACATAAAAAGAGCTTCTCTTACCCATTTTAGCATTAGTCCTAGGATTATATCTCATTAAATAACTTGGGTCATATTCCATCATTGGTCCTGTGGTTAGGGAGATAGCATACGATGACAGGCCAGATCTGGACCAGGTGTTAAGTTGGAACAGGGAATAGGAACTGTGGTCAGCCACATGGTCTGAACCACACAGACTAAGAGTCAGGGTGGGTGGGTCACTGAAAGAAAAAGAAGGTACTATGACCATGGGAAGGGATAGTGCACGCTGGACAATATAACCAAAAGATTTTCACTATAAATTTTCCCAATGTGCATACATTTGCTCCATTACATGCATATACACCCTTGAAAAAAATGCCCTCTCATTATAGTGCAAATCTCTGACTTACAACTTCCGATGTATTTACCACCTGTCCCCTAACAAAGGAGGACAATTCAAAGACTTGCTTAATTGCTGTATCTAACTTTAAGTCAAGGATCTCTGGGTAATTCTGTCAGTTCTACTTGAATAGTTAGGCTGAGGGCCTGCGAACTTATGGTTAAATGATAAATATAACTGATTGAAATAAAGAAAGTGTTCAGTGTTAGAAGGAGAATAGCATAAAGACAGTAAAAACTCTCTATTTGAAAAGAGAAAAAGGAGAAACAACCTACAGAGGTTTTCCAATCCTTGATATGTACATATTTCATTGGCTAGGAATGGCAAGGACTCTGCCCTGGCAGTGTAGTAAGAGTTTTGATTAGCCAGTATGGCTGCCATGGTTCTTCCTGGGATTATGTTTATTCTTTTCACTGCTGGTCACAGAGAAGATGAGTAATGAGAAAGATTCCCTTAGTGGGAACTGTACTGCTTCCCAGTTCATTTAATGTTGATGAGGGCTTGGAGTCCCGGGAACTGTCTTAGGAATTGAGCAGTAACAAACCTTTGTTGGGAGTTTCTTAGGAAATACAACTTTTAAAAACCAAGTAAAAAAAAAATTTCCTTGCATTTGATCATCTTCTCCCAAGTACCCAAAGCTCAAATGCTAGTTCTGGAATCAGACCATTGCCTGGTATGTCTCTGAACAACTTTGCCCATCACTCTAATCCAGCAGTTCTCCAAGAAAGGCAGTTGATACTTCAGGGACATTTGGCAGTGTCTGAAGACATTTTTGTTGTCACAGTGGGGCTGAGTAGGTAGATGTTGCTAGCATCGAGTAGGTAGAGCCCAAATATACTATTAAGCATCCTACAGGATAGCCCCCCACAACAGAGTTTCCCAGTTCAAAATGCCAGTAGTACTGAGGTTGAGAAGCCATGCAAATCCTATTCTTCTCAATTTCCTTCTTGGCTTCTGTCTCTAGGCCATCCAGAAAAACTTCTTGAGGTAACAATGCACAGCTAACTTGTCCCTGCTCCCAGAATGTTTCACAGTGCATGGTTCTTGATAATGGGTAAATAACTTCTTTGCTAGAATGCATGGGCAGGAGCCTAGAACAGTAGGCTTTTCTCAGTTTTTGTTTTTGTGTGGTTAAGAGCCTAATTTTAGTTTAGGGATATTTTATTTTCAACCTTGTAAATTGCAGTATGAGCCATCTTGGATTTATAATGAAAGAAAGAAGAGATTTTTGTTTTATTAAGGCCACTCAAAGTATGCTGCTTTTTTGAAGGACTTCTGAAGACTGCTACATAATAGGCAATATACCAGCACCCTGACATTTTTACTGAGTACTTCATAGTTCCATCCTTAGTAGGCACATAGCCTTATTTACAAGAGTTGGCAGTTTACCAGCTATTTTTGCTTAGTAAGGATTGCTGACTTCACACCCTACAATAGAGGGATACCAGATTCCCTTCACTTTCTATTATTGACTCAGTTCTGCTTGTATCACCTGATTTTGACATAAATTTTTATATTCGTTAGGCTTCCATTGTTACCAGCCAGACAAGGAGACTTTGGTTCTTGTCTTCTTGTGGCAAAGATTTCAATCAAGAGACAAAGTGTAGAAAAGCAAGCAAGAATTTATTGACCTCAGCAAAAATATATTTAGGACAGTGAAACAAGGAAGGGTATAGATGAAGCAATAAGAGAGCCTAGGCTGGGCTGCTCTGGCTCACTGGGAAGTCAGAGAAAAGGGGGCCTTGGAGATAGGGTCAGGGGTTTAGCCTGGGACGAGCTGCTATTGCCCATTGCTCCCCGGTTTCGTCTCATAAGTCCCTTGGATGGAAGATGGTGGAAGCAAATGATGAGGGCCTGTTCCCCTGGGGGAGAGAGCACATGGGGTCCTTCACCCTGAGTGTATTTATTTCTCTCTTACAGGTGGAAATCTTAGGGGAGGTCTCAGGGAAGGGTTTCAATAGACTATTCATCAGCTTTCCAGGTGTGCTCTTTCAGGGTCATGGTCTCCACTGGTTGTTTGGGGCCAGGGCAGGGGGTCATTAGTCAGTGCTGCTGGAACTGAGGCAGCCAGGATCACTTGTCTGGTTTTGCTGCTTTTCTGAGCCTACAACTGAGGCCTAGATGTTATCTTTAGGGAGGAAAAGATCAGGGGGTCAAACTGCATGACCAGCACTATGCTAGGGGAGGAACGGTTACACTGGGAGCGAGGTCCTTGTTTTCCCAGTTTTGCTGCATGATAGTCATCCGGGACTTTTTGCCCTGGTGAGTTTCTGTACTCGGACCATTGTCCTTGCTCTGTTCATGTTTTGTCCAACTGCCTGTAACACCATCTCTGTAAATGGCAACACTTTCCTTGTTTCTGTTGAGACTTCAAACCTTGAAGTTATTCTTGACTCTTTTTCATTCATTTCTCCCACACAATCTTTCAGCATATTCTGTGGCTTCAAAATATGTCTGAAATCTACCAGCTCTCACCACCTCTATTAGGGTCACTGTAGTTCAATACTGCCCTTTCTCTCGTTGTATGTAACTCCTAACATGTCTCCCTGCTACTGCCGTTGCTCTCAGAATATCAGTGCCATCCTTTTGAAAAGTAAGAGACCAGTCACTTCTTTACGCAGAATGTTTTAGTTGCTTCCCATGTAACTCTGACTACAAATTCAAGGTCCTCAAATGAGCTAGTTTTTTGGTCCTGCTCTCTCTCCCTCATACAAGATCTTTCTCTGAACTCAGACTTTTCTCTTGACTCTACCATTTACTCCCTGCAGGCCTTCTTGCTCTTTCTTAAATACTTACTGTTCTCCTTGCCTAGAATCTCCCCTCCAGATAGCCATATGACTTACTTCCGTATCTACTTAGGTCCTTGCTCAAATATCACTTTATCTGTAAAGGCTTTAATCATCTAACATAAATTTGAAATCTCTCTCCCTCACATTTCTTACCTTTTCCTGCGTTTTTCTCTCTTTATAATACTTACTAGGAGCCCAGTGCACAAAAATTTGTGCACTGGGGGGTGGGGGTCCCTCAGCCCGGCCTGTGCCCTCTTGCAGTCTGGGACACCTCGTGGGGGGGATGTCCACCTGCTGGCATGCCTGGCCAGCCTGGGTGAGGGGCTGAGAGCCATTTTCAGGCTGCCCACAGCCCCTTCAGGGTTCGTGCACTGGGGGGTGGGAGGGCTGGTGAGTGCAGGCCTGGACGTTTCCCACCGGAGGGCCCACGATTGCACACGCCTGGTGGGCCC